>CAUYLG010056226.1:0-106244 GCA_963573385.1 Cacajao melanocephalus | reverse complement strand
CATTGTTAAGCACAATTATTGGCATAAAAGAGGTTTTTAATACCCATTTTTAGACTGCATTCTAGCCTGGGCAATAGAACAAGAATCCCGTTCTCTCTCCCTCTTTCTTTCTCTCTTACATTCTTTTTTTTTTCTTTCTTTCTTCTTTTCTCTTTCTTTCAAAAAAAAAAAAGAAGAAGGAAGGAAATACTAAAGATCAGAGCAGAAATAAATCAAATGGAGACTAGAAAAATAATTTAAAAGATCAGTATAAAAAATAATATAAAAAGATCAATATGAGTTGTCTTTTCAAAAGATAAGCAAAATTGACAAACCTTTGCCTAGACTACTACAAAAAAAAGAAAGAAGACTCAAGTAAATAAAATCAGAAATGAAACAAGAGACACTACAATTGATATCACAAAAATACAATCATAAGAGACTAATATGAACAATTACATGGCAACAATTTGGCCAACCAAGAAGAAAGAAAGAAATTCCTAGAAACACACAACCTACAAAGAATGAATCATAAAGAAAATCTAAACAGACCAATAATGAGGGAGGAGAATAAACCAATAATCAGAAAGCTCCCTAATGAAGAAAATTCCAAGATCTGAGAAGTTACCCTTCTCAAGCACTGGCATCACTTCTTTAAATACTTAGAATTCACCAAACTCTTCCAAGAAACCAAAGAGGAAGGAACACTTCCAAACTTACTTTATGAGGCCAGCATTAATGTGATACAAGAAGGCTCTAAGAATAGAAAATTACAGGCCATTACCCCTGGTGAACATAGATGGACATATCCTCAAAAAAATATTTTCAAACTAAATTCAATAGCATATTAAAAGGATCATACACCAAGATCCAGTGAGATTCATCCCTAGGATGCAACGCTGCTGGTCTGACATATGCACAACACCTTAAAATGACAAAGAATAAAAATCATATAATCATCTCAATAGATGCAGAAAAAGCATTGGACAAAATTCAACATCCTTTCATGACAAAAACTCTCAATACTTTAGGAATAGAAAGAATGTACCTCAACATCGTAACACTATATAGGAAAAGCTCACAGCTAACATCATACCCAACAATGAAAAGCTAAAAGCTTTTCCTCTAAGATGAAGAGCAAGACAAAATGCTCGCCCTCGCCACTTCTATTTAATATAGTACTTAAAGTCCTAGCCAGGGAAATTAGGCAAGAAAATAAAAGGCATCCAAATTGAAAAAGAAAAAAAAAATTGTCTGTTTGCAGATGACATAATCTTATATAAAGGAAACTCTAAATATTCCAAAACAAAAACCTATTACAACCAATAAATGAATTCAGTAAATTGTCAGGATACAAAATCAACAACAACAAAAGTCAGTAGCATTTCTATACTCTAACTATCCAAAAAATTTAAAAAAGGAAATCTCGTTTACAATAGTATTTTTAAATACACAGAAACAAATTAACCAAGATGGTATCTGTACAATGAAAACTACAAAATACTGACAAAATAAACAGAAGACACAAATACACATATAATAATATCTAATGTTCATGGATTATAAAAATTAACACTACTAAAATATCCATATTACCCAAAATTGTCTACAGATTCAATGTAACCCCTACCAAAATTCCAATGGTATTTTCCCCTAAAATAGATAAAACAACCCTAAAATTCATAAGGAAACATTAAAGTCACCAAATAGCCAAAGTAATCTAAGAATAAAACAAAGCTGTAGGCATCACACTGTCTGATTTCAAAATATAATATAAAGCCATTATAATCAAGATAGCATGATACTGGCACAAAAACAAACATAAATAAATGAAACAGAATAGAGAGCCCAGAAACAAATCCACACATGTACAGTCAACTGATCTATAAAGGTCCCAAAGAACACACAATGATGAAAGCACAGTCTCTTTAATAAATGGTGTCAGGAAAACTATGTCCACATGATATCCACATGATAAACTATGTGTCCACATCAATGAAACTGGCCAGTTTTCTCACACCACATACAAAAAAATCAATTCAAAATGGATTAAATATTTAAACGTAAGACTTAAAATTATAAAACTACTAGAAGAAAACATAAGGAAAAGCTTTATGACATTAGTCAGGGCAATGAATTTTTGGATACACTACAAAAGCACAGGCAAGAAGAGCAAAAATTGACAAATAGGAGTGCATCAAACTAAAACGCTCTGCACAGCAAAGGAAACAGAGTAAAGAGACAACCTATGGAATGGGAGAAAACATTTCTGAACCATATGTGAGATAAGGGGTTAATATCCAAAATACTAAAATATATATTAAGAAACTGAAACAACTCAAAAGCAAAAAAAACAAACAACCTGATTAAAAATGGGCAAAGGATCTCAGTAACATTTGTTAAAAGAAGACATACAAATGGCTAACTGGCATATGAAGAAATGTTCAACACCGCTAATCATCAGGATAATGCAAATCAAAACTACAATGAGATATCACCTCACATCTGTTAGGAAGGCCATTATCAAAAAGATGAAAGACTAAGTGTTGCCAAGGATATGGAGAAAACGGAACCCTTGTACACTGTTGGTAGGAATCTAAAGTGGTACAGACATTACGGAAAATGGTATGGTGGTTCCTCAAAATAAAGTTACCATATGATCCAGCAATCCCACTACTGGGTACACATGTAAAGGAAATGAAGTTTAGTATCTCCAAGAGGTATCTGCACTCTCATGTTCACTGCAGCATTATTCACAGCAGCCAAGATATGGAATCAATATAAGTGTTCATGAACAGATGAACAGAGAAAGAAAATGGGGTATAATGGTATAAAGAAATGTAGTATCATGAAATACTATTTAATCTTATAAAAAGAAGAAAATACTGTCATTTATAATAACATGGATCAATCTGGGGAACATCATGCCTAGTGAAATAAGGTACACAGAAAGACAAATGATCTCACTCACATGAAAAAAACCTAATTCCAAAAGACTGTATACTATATGATTCCATTTATATAAACTTTCTGAAATAAAAATTTAGAAAAAAGGGCAGAAATGAGGTGGGTGTGATTATAAAAGACAACATGAGGGATCTTTGCGGTGATGGAACTACTCAGTATCCATGATGAATACACATATCTTTTCATGAGACAAAATTTTATAAAACTAAATAAATACATACACAAGTAAAACAGAGTAAGATCAATGGATGATAGGAGTATTCTGCTTGTGGTATTGTAAAATAGATTTTGGGTGTTTTGTTTTTGAGACAGGGTCTCGCCCTGTCACCTAGGCTGAAGTGCTGTGGCACGATCATGGCTCACTGTAGCCTCAACATTTCCAGGGCTCAGATGATCCTCTCACCTCAGCTGTGGCTGGGACTACAAGTGTGCACCACTACACCCAAATGATTTTTGTACTTTTTGTAGAGATGGGGTTTTACCATGTTGCCCAGGGTGGTCTCAAACTCCTGGGCTCAAGGGATCCACCCACCTCGGCCTCCCAAAGTGCTGGGATTACAGGCATGAGCCACTGCACCCAGCCTGTACTACAGTTTTGCAAGATGTTGCCAATGGAAGAAACTAGGTAATAGGATACACAGAATCTCCCTATTTTACTTCATGTAACTGCACTGAATCCACAGCTATCTCAATAAAAATTTCAATTAAGAAATATGTTTTTTAAAAGTTTTGCCTAAGAAGTCAGTCTCCCTGACTCTCAGTTTTTTTCAGAGTTTAATTCAAACAGTGTAGCTAGTGTGGGATATAAATGACTTACATTTGGGACATCAATTGCTACTTCCCTCATGGCACTGGGTCTGATATCATTCATTCCCTGCAAGAAATCATTCAGAGTAATCTTCACCAGTCCAGCCACCTTGTCATCAGGGAGGTTAGGTTGTTTTTTCAGGATTCTCCGCAAGGCACAGAGACCTGCAAAGAGAGGAATGTAACACAAGATTTGTCTTTTCCTTCATAAATACAGATTAAATTAATGGCACCGGTGGCCCATCTGGAGCAGCCACTGTGAAGACACCAGCTGCAGTGGGAGAGGCGTGGCCAGGACTGTGTACTCCACGAAGCCCGTGGGAACCAGAAACAGGAAGGCACCCTGCTCTTTTCCAAGTTGGTGGGGCAGGAACCCCACCCTCCTAGCCACAGCTGCAGCCACCCAGCCAACGCTGTGGACCCAGGCACCCCTGCACTCTCGGGAACCCAGGAAGCATCCCCTGCCCAGCAGGCTCTGAAGTGCCTGCTTCTACTCCCTGGACTCTCCCCAATCCCAGAAAAACTTTTTGCCTGCTCTGATTTCAGACCAAAGTTGAGGCTGAGCCCAGCCACTGTCATGACCCAACTAGGTGTTCACACACTCAAGGCAGCACGGACATGCCAGCTCCCTGCCACCTTGGCCCCCTGCAGACTTTGGGTGCCAATGAGCACAGGAGGGAGGCTGAAGACTGGCAGAGGGTGGCTCAGCATAGTCCTGCAAGCGCCCCTGAGCACGAACAGCCTGGGAGCCATGGATGACATGACTGATGGCAGCAGGAGGCAGAAAGCTTCTTGGGCAGAAAGGGTTAAGACCCTGGTGAAGCCCCACCTTCCAGTAAGGGATGGCCTGAAGCATGGGAGCCAGGCTGTCAGTGATGTGTGAAGTCTGCAGCCCAGAGCTAGAACTTACAGTGCTTTTTCTGAACCTGCCCATGGCCACCCATGGACCAATCAGCATGCACTTCCTCCCTTCTGAAGCTCATAAAAATCTGACTCAGCCAGACTCATGGGGACATCAGGAGCTACCTACTCTGGGTCTCCTTTCCACTGAGTGCTGGACGCTTGTTGGGACACCCTGCCTACAGAAAGGAGCCACCCACTCCAGGTCTCTCTGCTGAGAGCTGGACATCCACTAGAACGACCAGCTTGAGGATAGGAGCTACCCACTCCGAGTCTCCTCTCCACTGAGAGCTGGACACTAGTCGGGATGACCAGCTTGTGAATAGAAGCTACCCATTCTGGGTCTCCTCTCCACTGAGAGCTGGACACTCCCTGGGACAACCTGCCTTCAGAAAGGAGCTACCTATTTTAGGTCTCCTCTCCACTGACAGCAGGACACTGGTTGGGATGATCTACCTGCAGAAAGAAGCTACTCACTCCAGGTTTCCTCTCCAGTGATAACTAGATACTTGTGAGGATGAGCTGCCTGTGGACAGGAGCTACCCACTCAGGTCTCCTCTCTGCTGAGAGCTGGACACTCATCAGAACAACCTGACTGCAGAAGGACCTACCCACTTTGGGTCTCCTGAGGGCTGTTCTGTTGTTCAATGAAGCTCCTCCCTGCCTTACTCACCCTCCAGCTGTCCACATACCTCATTTCTTCCTGGACACTAGACAAGGACTCAGGACGTGCCAAATGATGGAACTGAAAGAGCTGTAATGCAAACAGGGCTGAAACATGCCCCTTGGTCACCACATTGTGGGCAACAAGAAAAAGTGGAGCTGTAGCCCTTTGGGAAGCCCAGACACAAGGGCTCCCCCAACCAAAGCTGTGACACCCTCTTTTGGGCTCTGCTGTTTCTAGCATCTCCAAGCTTCTGGGTACCACCACATTCCCTGGTGCCCCCGGTAGAAGCCAATGTAGTACGCCTGGTTCAGCCACATCCTCACATGAAGCCGACACCTGTGCCTACACCTGGAGCTGCCCACCCTACTGCAGCCAGCATGCCTGGTTGTGCGCAGTGGCCATACCCCAGGTTTGCTCACACCCCCTTCACTGCTCTGTGCCTGGCTCACCCTTGGCAGGTGGGATCCAGGCCAAGAGCACAAGCTGAGTGTAGCCTGCTGGGCAGAGTGGACGGAACAAGCCCAGTGCACCCGAGCAAAACTCAGGCAGAGGTGCTACTGGCCACAGAGGTTTCTGGATGGAAAACTGACACCCTAAGGATCCTGTGACAGAATCATCACCAATAAAAATAATTAAAAACCCAAACCCCATGCAAGACTACAGCATTTAAAACATTTTATCCCTGTAGGGGAGTGGATGAGAGGTGGGGAAGGAGATGGAAGAATGTGAAGGATGAATGCAAAAATCCAAGCACTTAGTTTTGGCAATGAAAATATGACAAATATTTAATATGAGAAAGTATAATTTATAAATATAAAATAGAACTTACAAAACAACACCCATAAAAAAAAGCCATAAAGGTTTATCAAAATAATTTGTTTGAGGAACTTCTTTTAAAAGAGTGATATATTAAAATTAAAACATGCTTTTGCCCCTGCCCTGTGGTAAAGGCATTCAAACTAGAATTACAAAGTTTTAAGGTACTGGACAAACACCTGAAAGGAAATATTCAGGTGGCAGCTGGAAATGTGGTTCAGGAATACAAGAGCAAAGCAAACTTCAAAGTGATGAGCATATACATGAGGTTTGATATTACAGCCAATGGAGAGATCCATAAGGGGAGGTTAGTGAGGGGTCAGGGATGGAGGAATAAGTGTAGAAAGCTCAATCTTAGGAAGGTCCATCAATTGAATAGCATAAAAAGAAATGATGTTTTAAAAGGCAGAGAAAAAATAGGAAGACACAAAATAAAAGGTATCCCCTTAAGCTGATAAGCAACTTCAGCAAAGTCTCAGGATACAAAATCAATGTGCAAAAATCACAAGCATTCCTATACACCAATAACAGACAAACAGAGAGCCAAATCATGAGAGAACTGCTACAAAGAGAATTAAATACCTAGCAATACAACTTACAAGGGATGTGAAGGATCTCTTGAAGGAGAACTACAAACCACTGCTCAAGAGAATAAGAGAGGACACAAACAAATGGATAAACATTCCATCCTCATGAATAGTAAGAATAAATACTGTGAAAATGGCCATACTACCCAAAGTAATTTATAGATTCAATGCTATCCCCATCAAGCTACCATTGACTTTCTTCACAGAACTGGATAAACTACTGTAAATTTCATATGGAACCAAAAAAGAGCCAGCATAGCCAAGATAATCCTAAGCAAACAGAACAAAGCTGGAGGCATCATGCTACCCAACTTCAAACTATACTACAAAGCTACAGCAACAAAAAAAGCAATGGAATAGAACAGAGGTCTCAGAAAGAACGTCACACATCTACAAGCATCTGATCTCTGACAAACCTGACAAAAACGAGCAGTAAGGAAAGGATTCCCTATTTAATAAATGATGTTGGGAAAACTGACTAGCCATATGCAGAAAGCTGAAACTGCATATGGCTATTTTTGTATAAGGTGTACAGTGTAACCAACCTTTATTTACACCTTACATAAAAATTAACTCCAGATGGATTAAAGACGTAAATCTAAGGCCTAAAACGATAAAAACCCTGACAGAAATTTCCTAGGCAATACCATTCAGGACATAGGCATGGGCAAAGACTTGATGACTAAAAACACCAAAAGCAATGGCAACAAAAGCCAAAATAGACAAATGGGATCTAATTAAACTAAAGAGCTTCTGCACAGCAAAAGAAACTATCATCAGAGTGAACAGGCAGCCTACAGCATGGGAGAAAATTTTTGCAATCTATCCATTTGACAAAGGGCTAATATTCAGAATTTTCAAAGAACTCAAACAAATTTACAAGAAAAAAAAACAACCCCATCACAAAGTGGGAGAAGGATATGAACAGACATTTCTCAAAAGAAGTCATTTATGCAGCCAACAAACATGAAAAAAAGCTCATCATCACTGGTCATTAGAGAAATGGAAATCAAAACCACATTGAGATGCCATTTCACACCAGTTAGAATGCCAATCATTAAAAAGTCAGGAAACTACAGATGCTAGAGAGGATGTGAAGAAATAGGAATGCTTTTACACTGTTGGTGGGAGTGTAAATTAGTTTAGCCGTTGTGGAAGACAGTGTGAAGATTCCTCAAGGATCTAGAACTAGAAATACCATTTGACCCAGCAATCTCATTACTAGGTATATACCCAAAGGATTATAAATCATTCTACTACAAAGACACATGCACACGTATTTTATTGTGGCACCATTCACAATAGCTAAGACTTGGAACCAACCAAAATGCCCATCAATGATAAGCTGGATAAAGAAAATGTGGCACAAATACACCATGAAATACTATGAAGCCATAAAAAAGGATGAGTTCATGTCCTTTGCAGGGACATGGATGAAGCTAGAAACCATCATTCTCAGCAAACTAACCCAAAAACAGAAAACCAAACACCACACGTTCTCACTCATAAGTGGGAGTTGAACAATGAGAACACATGGACACAGGGAAGGGAACATCACACACCACGGCCTGTCAGGGGATGGGGGGAGGAGAAGGGATAGCATTAGAAGAAATACCTAATGTAGATGACAGGGTGATGGGTGCAGCAAACCACCATGGCACATGCATACCTATGTAACAAACCTGCACATTCTACGTATGTACCCCAGAACTTAATGTAAAATTTTAAAAAAGAAAAAAAAAATGCCAGGCATGGTGGCTCACGCCTGTAATCCCAGCACTTTGGGAGGCCTAGGGGAAGATCACAAGATCAGGAGTTCGAGACCAGCATGGCCAACATAGTGAAACTGTCTCTACTAAAAATATAAAAAATTCACTGGGCGTGGTGGTAGGCACCTGTAATCCCAGCTACTCAGGAGGCTGAGGCAGGAAAATCGCTTGAACCTGGGAGGTGGAGGTTGCAGTGAGCTGAGATTGCACCACTGCACTCCAGCCTGGGTGACAGAGCGAGACTGTCTCAAAAAAAGAAAAGGTACTAAAGGAGCCATGAAGATAAGTCAACAAAGTCAAATTTAGAGAGATCCAAAATAAATTCAAAGATACCATGCTGACTTGAAAAGTTAGATACTAAGTTCTTTGTTGTGAGATTCAGAACCTTTGATCTGTGATAACCTTTAGTCTAGAAGACAGTCACTATAGGCTCTTTGTGTTAAGAGTATTTAATGAAGTTCCACTTTGAAGAAGTTTAATCTCAGAGATCTCTTAGAAAGATAGTTTGAATATCTACAGTTGTCCTGGAACACCAACTAGCTCCCCTGAGTTTTTAACCTTTCTTGTTCAAAATACTATGCCTCAATATATTTTTACTAAATTAAAATGATACCACTTCATCATTTTACTTGTTTTCACTTATTTGAACTGTTATACATAAACAGAAGCACAAATAAAAGGAAAGAAGATACAAAACCCCCCAAAACAGAGGGTTGAGTATCTTTCACTACCAAGAAAAAGCAGTGAATAGTAAAAGACACTCCAAAAATAGATCCCCTGCTTCCTAAAGCCAGCAAGTCACTTACTTAGGCCATCTTACAAATACTCATTTGCTTTTTCTGCCTTCCAAAATGCTCAAAGATGGTTCTTCATATCTCTTGCATTTCTGCTTGAGAGTAGAATCACTGACTGTCTCTGTTCAAGACTATCTTTTGAAGGATGTTTGTATGCAAAATAAAGTGTCTCTCTTCAAAGCAAAGGATAGGATAGACATGCTTACTGTTCATTATAAAAGATTCAGGTTCTACAATTCAAGGCTCCCCTACTGTGATGTAACCTTACATGGGGTCAGGTAGTCCTCTGTATCACTCTGTGAAAACTGAGGCTCAGGAACTGGTACGAATGCTGCTACTCTACCTAATTATGTTGCTGTAATATTCTGTCCTTTGACTCTTCTGCAGGTACTCACAAAATTTGTTACCCAGCAAGTAGAGTAAAATCTCAGACCCTTTACAATTCTCAACATGTTTATGTTTTCTACGGTTTGAATGTTTTTGTCTCCTCCAAAACTCATGTTAACTTAATCCCTAATGACACACTGTTGGGAGGTGAGGCCTAATGAGAGGTGTCTCTACCCTGATGAATGGATTAATGCAGCTATAAAAAGAGCTTGCAGGAGTAGGCTCACTCTATCTTATTCTTCTGCTATGTGAGGACACAATGTTCCTCTCCTTCAGAGAATACAGCATTCAAGGTACCATCTTGGATGCAGAGAGACTGAGGCCAAACCTGCCAGCACCTTGATCTTGGACTTTCCAGCTTCTAGAACTGCGAGAAATAAATTTCTGTTTTTTCATAAATTACCAAGTATATGATATTTTGTTACAGCAGCACAAACTGGACTATGTGATGATAAATTAGGTTGATTTACTCAATATATTCATTAGTTAAATGGTGCAGAAGCATTCAAAAATATTCAGTGATACAGTACCTGACTTACAATTCAACTTAAGAGTTTTCAACTTCACAATGGTACAAAAGCAATATGAATTCAGTTTTCTTGCAATGCTGGGCAGCTGCAGCAAGCCACAGTTCCAAGTCAGCCACGCGCATATTTTTGACTCACGAGTTTTTTCAAGACATAACCCTATCATAAGGTGAGGTATACCTATGCAGTGCTATGTTGTATCAAACAGTACCTTGTGGCCTGAAAAAAATTTAAGCTGTTCCTAAAGTATCTAACATAAATGGAAGTAATCAAAATACTTTAATGCCAGATAGTATCTCGCAATACTTGCCAATATTTCTAATTTGGACCAGATATGTCACTACTGAGACAGAAAAACTGAAACAGGGAAAGTGGTCTAGTAATTTTCCTGCCACATTTTTTATATCATGCAAACATAAAATTTGATAATAAATGAGGCATTATTTTCATTTAAGGAAGGGGTTTGGAAAACTCAGGCAATAAGTGGTTTTAAAAAGTATATACAATGTTGTAACATAAATGTGTTTATAAAACAACAAAGTCTCTATTATTTCTAATACAAGCTATGGAATTTAAGCTGGATAAAATCTCCACTCCTCTGAGCATAGCAAGAAAATAATAATTCACCGGAGGAAAAACAAAGGCAAGAGACACATGGAATTTTTCAAAAGTTAAAAAGTAAAGTACAAGCCAGACACAGTGGCTCACATCTGTGATCCCAACATTTTGGGAGGCTGAGACAGGCGGATAGCTTGCATCCAGGAGTCTGAGACTAGCCTGGGCAACATACTGTGACCCCATCTCTATAAAAGAAATCAAAATTAGCCAGGTGTTGTGCCTGTAGTCCATGAAGCTCGCTTGAGCCCAGGTGATGGAGCAGTAAGCCATGATCACGCCACTGGACTCAGCCACTCAGCTTGGGTGACAGGTGAGACCTTGTCTCCAAAAAAAGGTAAAGTACAAAGGCTGATTCTGTAATAAACATAGCACAACTTAATGTGCCCAAATAATAAGTAAATGTGTTTACCAATGATGCATTCATTTCCAAAAATAATTTTCAGACTTTCTCTTTTTAATTGTTTAAGTTATATTACAAATCATGCACAGAAAGTAAGTCTTAAAGCCTTGCTTTATCATTCATTTTACTCTCTAGACAGAAATACAAAATTCTATTGACTATTTCCAAAAAAACCTGACAATTAGAAGATGAAAATGGGCCACCACTGAGTATACTCAATCAAGAACTGAAAGGTAGAGATTTTAAGTCGAGGCATTCTGGCCAAGTAAAGATGGTAGATTAAATACAATCACTTACTTTTGCTGCCTATAATAAAACATAGCCATGAGTACTACTACATGCTAAGTCTCCTGCCTCCTCCTAGTGAGGCACCATACCTGTGGGTGATCTTAGAGACCTACAACACACGTAAATAAATATAAATGGATGATTATATAAAATAACAGTAATAATGTTTTTGAAGTAAAGAGAATCAGTGTTCCCAAGTATGTAATGCAATGTTTGCAATGTGGACTAGTCCCTAATAAGCCAAGGAGACAAACTAATATGTAGGATATTTACTAAAGGCCAAGTTAAAATGTATAACTAAAAAGATAACGGGAAGAGTATGAAATAATAAAAATATTTGCCTATTCCAAAATGCAAAAAAAAAAAAAAAGAAAAAAAAAATACAAGTGGGGCAAATAAGTAGACTAAACCTATGTATTTTAAGATATTACCCTAAATAATATATTAATTGAATTAAAAAGTGAATCAAAAAATAAATTTAATTAATTTAAATAAAATTTAAAAAATAAAACCCAAATTCACACAGCATACAAGAGATGTATCTGAAATATAAGAATATAGAAAGGTTGAATGTGAAAGAATAAAAGGAATGCTATGCAAATATACACAGAAGGAAATACACATGGAAGGATAACAGTGCACCTATACCTTCTATCAAATAGGCATCAAGCAAGAGGCATCACTAGACACTCAGGGTAATAGAAGGGTCAATTCACCAAGAATATACAAAATTCTAAATTAATAGATATCTGATAACAAAATTCAAAATAAATAAAACAAAATTAAACAGAAGTAAATGGAGAAACAGGCAAATCTACAACCTTGCTTGCAGGTCTTAACATACTTCCCTTATCATAAGACATGAAAAACCAAATTAACTCACCTATCCTAACTGGTATATATTAAAAAACAACATCAAAATAGTAAAATACTTATGTTTTGCAGCATACCTAGAATATCAACCAAAACTAACCCTCTGCTGGGACACAAAGCAACTCTCCATGTAACTCAAGGATTGAAACCATAAAAGTGTAGTTCTCTGACCTCAGGAGAATGAGTAACAAAATCAGCAACAAAAAAATACTAAGAAATACACAAATATTTGAAAATCAGTTAATTCATTTCTAAATAACCCATGGTTCCAAAAAACATCACAATAAAAACTTAATTTTTTCAACTGAATAATAATACAAATATAACATGAAAATCTGCAGGATGCTGCTACTGCAATACTGAAGGTGACGCTGGTAGGCTTAATGCACATGGGAAACAAAAGACTGACAGTCAATGAGGCATTCATCTTAAGAAATTAGAAAAAGAAGAAGAAATTAAACCAGAAAGAAAAAAGGAGGGAAATAAGGAATACAAGAAAACAAATGCACAATTAAAGAAAATAATCAATAAAGGCAAAGGTTGTTTGTCTGAAAATGTGAGAGAAGAGACCCATTTCCAATATTAGGATATAGTCAGAGGTCCTATCCAGTACCATAAGTCAAGGAAAAGAAAGAATAAGTGTAGAGTTGAACAAAATAAAATTTAAAACTCATTATTTGAAATGTATACATAGAAAACTGTAACATAACTGATAGATACTCAAAAGAATTTATATACTCACTATTAAAATTTTGTTTCTTGTCGGTTTTTGAGATAGGGTCTCATTCTGTCACCCGGTCTGGAGTGCAGTGGCGCAATCTGAGCTCTTTACACCCTCAACCTCCCACACTCATGCAATACTCCCACCTCAGCCTCATGAGCAGCTGGGACTACAGGTGCACACCACCATGCTCAGCTATTTTAAAAATTTTCTGTAGAGATGGTGTCCCACTATGTTGCCCAGGCTCATCTCAAACTTCTGGGCTTATGGGATCCTCCTGCCTTGGCCTCCCAATGTGCTGGAGTTATAGGTGTGAGCCACTGCACCTGGCTCACACTATTAAAACTAGTAAGCGCATTTAGCAAGTTAGGTAGACACAGTCAATCCAAAAAGTTTACTTTTTCTATTGAGAGGCCAAAGCAGGTGGATAATTTGAGGTCAGGAGTTTAAGACCAGCTTCGCCAGCATGGTAAAACCCTGTCTCTACTAAAAATACAAAAAAAAAAAAAAAAAAAAAAAATTAACCAGGGGTGGTGACACGCTTCTGTAGTTCTAGCTACTTGGGAGGCTAAGGCACGAGAATTGCTTGAACCCAGGAGGTGGAGGTTGCAGTGAGCTGAGATCATGCCACTGCACTCCAGGCTGGGTGACAAAGTGAGACTTCATTTCAAAAGAAAAAAATTTTTACTTTTTCTAGATACAGTAATGTGTTGCTTAATGACAGGGATACATTCTGAGAGATGTGCCTTTATGCAATTTTGTCATTGTGCAAATGTCACAGAGTATACTTACACAAATTTAGATGGTCTGGCCTACTATACATCTAGGCTTTATGGTATAGCCTATTGTGCCTAGGCTACAAACCTGTACAGCATGTTACTATACTCAATACCATAGGCCACTGCAACAATGTTAAGTATCTGTACATCTAAACATAGAAAAAGAAAAGGTACGGTAAAAATACAGTATAAAAGACTTAAAAATGTTATACTTGTGTAGGGCACTTACCATGAATGAAGCTTATAGGACTGGAAGTTGCTCTGGATAAATCAGTGAGTGAGTGGTGAGCAAATGTGAAGGCCTCGGACATTACTATACTCTAATTTAAACATTATACACTTAGGTTACACCAAATTTAAAAATAATAATTAAACAAAGACTTTACAACGGTTTGATGTCACTGGGTGATAGGAATTTTTTAGCTTCATTATCATCTTACAGGGCCAGTGTAGTGCAGACCGTCCATTCTTGACTGAAACATTGTTATGCCGTCCATGACTATACTACTATAAAATAATTACAAGTGAAATTTTACAAAATGCCATTCATAAGTGCATTCAAAAAACCAAAATACCTAAGAATAAATTTAATGAAAAGTATGCAAGACTTCGTCACATAAAACTACAAAACTATCCTGAGGGAAATTAAAGAAAATCTAAAATAAATGAAGGGATCTATGAAGTTCGTGGATTACAAGGTATTAACTTCCCAAATCTCTCCAAATTGATTGAATGACGTAATAATTCCAATCAAAATGCAAACCAGTTTACTGGGTAGGGAGAAAGGAGAACCTGACATATTGATTTTAAAACTTCTATGGAAATATAAAAGGCCAACAATAGTCAAGAAAATTTTGATGATGATTTTTTTTTTAAATAGCACTTGCCCTCCAGAAATTAAGACTTTTAATAAGGCTGAAAGTATTAAAGACACTTCAGTATTGTGAACAAAGATAAACAGACCAATGAGGCAGAGCAGAGAATCCAAAATGAACACAAACCCTTGATTTATGTACAACAAACGTAACACCTGAGGCAAGGTAGAATGGATTATCATTTCAGTAACTGGTACTGGTACAACATATCTATATAAAAAAATGTGAAGCAATTAAAAATAGCAACATGAAAGGAAAAACAATAAAAGTATCAAGAAGATAAGAGAAAATATTCCTAACAGTAGGCCAGGTGGGGTGACTCACACCTGTGATCCCAGCACTTTGAGAGGCCAAGGTGGGTGGATCACCTGAGGTCAGGACACCAGCCTGACCAACATGGTGAAACCCTGTCTCTACTAAAAATGCAAAATTAGCTGGGTGTGGTGGTACATGCCTATAATCTCAGCTACTTGGGAGGCTGAGACAGGAGAATCGCTTGAACCTGGGAGGCAGAGATTGTGGTGAGCTGAGATTGCGCCATTGCACTCCAGCCTGGGCAACAAGAGTGAAATTCCATCTCAAAAGAAAATATTCCTGACAGTATATTTGACCCAGATTTCTTAAGCTAGCTACAGAAATCACCAGCCATGAAGAAAAGACTGATGAACTGGATCCATTGTATCAGATATACTATAATAAGTATATAATTACAAACTTTCTGTTCCTCAAAAGATATTACAGAGAATAAAAATGCAAGCCACAGAGTAGAAGATATTTCAAATACACATATCTAACAAAGGCCTCACAACCAAGCTATATTAATAACTTCTACAAATCAATATATTTTAAACAAAGTAATCCTATAGAAAAATTCAATAAATAATTGACAGGCACATCACAAAGAAAGATATCTAAATAATCAATTCAAATATAAAAAGGTACTCAGTCTCAGTCATTAGGGAACTAAAACCACAATGAAATACTGTTATAAACTTCAATGTCAGAACCCACGAGAAGAAACTAGAATTTTCACACACAACAAGTAGAAGAGTAAATCGGTAAAATCACTACAAAAAAGTCTTGGCAGTATTTAGTAAAAAGAATCCTATAACCCAAAAATTCCACTGTTAGATAAATAATAAACAGAAGGCATACATTTGTGTACCAAAAGGCATGTGCAAAAATGTTCACGGCATTACTCATAATACTTACACAATCAAATTCAGCAATAAAAATGAACTCCTGCTATACAGAATGAAATGATGAAACTCCCGAACCATAAGACAAGTAAAAGAAGAGAGAACAAAATAGGCAGGACTGATCTTTGGCGTTAGAAGCCAGGAGAGTGGTTGCCTTTTGGGTTGAGGTGAGCACATCATGGCTGGGAGAGGGTCTGAGAGAAGAACCAGGTAGCTAGTTAAGGCTCTGTATCTTGATCTGAGTGGTGGTTACACAACTGTGTTCACTTTGGAAAATACACGGATCTTTTAGCTTATGCTCTCTTAAGTATGTATGTAATGCTTCAAGAAAGAAGTTTAAAAAAAGAGTATGTAAAAAGTGAGGTGAAAAGAAAAAAACTATAAACAAAGCAACAACACAGAAGCTGATTTAAATAATATTGAGGAATGGTAGTTTTAGAAATTATAAACTGCAGTTTAAAATGAAATATCACTGTATCAGTATTAGCTCATCAGTTATAACAAAGCATCATGCTAATGCAAGACAGTAATAATGTGAGAAGCTGGGAAAAGGGGAAGTTATATGAAAATTATCTGTACTTTCTGCTCAATTCTTCTGTAAACCTAAAACTACTCTAAAAAAGTATATTAATTTTAAAAAAATTTAATAAGATGAAAAAACTCAGTTCTAATTATCCATATGCATTTATACAATGAAGTTTATTCCTTAATATTTTATTACTAAAACAGGAAAATATTTCTATTTAGAGTACTTTTTAATCAGAATAATTAAAACCATGATGATCTAGGAAAATCAATCCATAAAAAAGGTTTTAGGGCTGGACACAGTGACTCACACCTATAATCCCAGCACTTTAGGAGGCCAAGGTGAGAGGATCACTTGAGGACAGAAGTTTAAGACCAGTCTGGACAACACTGAAAGACTTGTCTCTCTAAAAAAAATAATAAAAAGGGTTTTGGGAATTTTCTATATAAAAATCCTAATCAGGCTCGGAATCATTGCAGGACGTATTTATATAAGCTGACTAGCATGTAAAATATACTAGAATACAAAATATAGATTATATGATTTACAAAACTCAGTTTTGATTTGCCAGAACATTTTATACAAATGGGTATGTCTGGTATGAGAGGCAAGGTGAGTAAAGCGCAAAAACAAAACCTGAGGAGAGATAATAGCATTTTTTGCATGCCATTATTTTGATTCCTTTTTTTAAGAGACAAGGTCTTAGCTCTATTACCCAGTCTGAAGAGCAGTGGCATGATCATAGCTGACTGCAGCCTCAACTCCTAGGCTCAAGCAATCCTCCCACCTCAGCCTCCCAAGTAGCTAGGACTACAGGCACACACGACCACCAGTGGCTAATTTTATTTCTTGTAGAGACAGAGACTTGCTGCATTGCCCAGGCTGGTCTCAAACTCCTGGCCTCAAGTAATTCTCCTGGCCTGGCCTCCCAAAGTGCTCGGATTACAGGTGTGAGCCAATGCACCAAGCTGATTTTGAAAATATTTTTAAAAAGCAGTTCTCAGTAATGGAACCACTCTTCTTATATTTCTTGCCAATTCAGTTACAACTCATGTTAAAGCAAAACAATTATTAAAGTATTATTATATCATAAAGCCACTGAGAAGATATTATTCATTGACCACAAGGGTTACTCTTCCATGGGCACTCTTTTCAATATTAACTCATCTTTTCATTCAAAATATTCAACAAGAACCTCATAATTACTTTATTAAACAAATGTACTGAGCTCTTACATGTCAGGCTACACAAGAGAGCAGATCAATCTCTCATAGTGATAACAGTCTAATAGGGGAGACACATCATAACGGGTAATTATTATAAACTATGCCAACTTCTGTGACATGGAAAGAACAAAGTGGCACAAACACACATGTCAGGAACATCAAACTCAGTTTCAGGAAGGATTAGTTGATCTAGACAATTCTCACAGAAATCATTTCATACATTCCTTTATTTCACAAATGAAGAAAAACTGAAACATATGTCTAAGTTCAAGTAGTTAGCCCTGAAAAATGAATTGCTGTTAACCTGATAAAATGGAAATTGGGGCCAAAGAGACAGCAGAGTATTCCAAGCAGAGAGAACAGCATATAAACAGGGACGAGGAACATAGCACTTTAGAGATTAGGAGGCCCTGTAGAATAATAAAAGATAAAATCCTAAGTCTCCAAAGTTCAGTCTTATACATATGAAAGAACATGTTTAAACAAACCTAAATCCAGTTCTGTTAATACACTGGTAGGTATGTGAAGATATAAAGTATGGTGGACTGTTAGAAAGGAGAAAAGAACAAAAGGTAAGTTTACTGATTTGCAAAAGCTATAAAAACATAAGAGATCCTGGAGACTCCTGCTACAGACCTTCAGATTCTTTCCCACTCTGAAGTATTGATTCTAGGCTGTATATAAACATATCCTATTTTATACAACAAATGCTATTCTTGAATATAACATGCAAGTTGAAAAACAGAATTTTTATGAATTGTTATATACATTAACAAGAGCTTACAGAAATTAAAGGTCCCTGGAGCTATAACATTAATGCAACCAATCCTCCATGGTTCTCAAGTCTTCCACTAGCTCAGGCACAACTTTAAATAAGACTTAGCCCTTCTAGCCATCAGTTACTAAATGAAAACTGGCCTCATTTACTAAATGAAAAGATTAAAATGTATTTTTTTATTTATTTAAATTTAAATAACTTAAAATTCTATGATCCTAAGTTTAAATTATTGGCCATCAACTATTTCTAATAAGGCCACACTGGAATCTGTAAGATTAAATTTTTAAAAATACATAATATTTTTAGAAACCTGAAGACAATTAACTAGAAGAACAAATGGACACACATACATCAAGGAATATGGTTGAAAGTAAGCCATCAACATTTCCTCTTCCCACTAACTTTGGAGTTAATTTTTTAAAATGTAAGCAAATATAGAAGCAACACTGCTACATTAAGAAACATAATTTTGAAATAAACAGTGTGGCTAATTCAATAAAAGATGTGTCATTTTCATTATTTTATTTTCCAATCCTCTTAAAATTTTTAAGACTGGAAAACAAGATACACTGAAGAGAAAAAAAGGCAAAATGCTTTAGGGAGCCAAATGTCAACACACTGTTTCCAATGTATGACTTGTATATGGCTTGCTCCCCCTCAAGCTCCACATCAATATTTCAATATAACTAATTCTGGACAAGAGCAATTATTCTAAACCATGCTCTTCAAAACCATCTGTTTTGAAGATGCAATCAACAAACATCATCTTGACCCATGTTTGTAAAATCCTAAAATTTTATATTCAATGCTTGCTGACTTATTTTTGAGATTGCAATTAAGCTCCTTCGTTGGAAACTAACAATAAACTTAAACCGATCAGAGAAGTTAACAGTGTTTTTCAGAATTACTATCTGCCTACAGAAACTTAATTACATGAAGAGGTAACATAAAACGTGGACCTCTGGATCTCATGTTTAAATTCTAAAAGCTGAGCACAAAATTTGTGAATATATTCACATATATGAAGACAAAGCAAATATAACAAAAATTCTAAGTCTCCATTTTTTAAAATGTACTTTCCTCAAAATATCAGAACTCTAGAAAATGTGTTTTATTTGGAGTCTTTACTCTCCTTCAACTCTGTATTGAGTATAGATAAGGTGGTAAGTATCACTTGCTATCTCACTAGGAAAGTACCATTTCTCACTGCCCATTAACACATAAATTTTTTTTAAAATCAAATAGAATATCCTCAAAGGTTATTGTAGTTCTCACCTTATTTATATTACAAGTGACTGCTGTAACTTAAACTGATCAAAGAAGCCAGGTCTATTCCAAACCCTCTATTATTTTTAAAAGTAATGGCACTGTAGAAGACACATTTGTCTCCAAACCTGAATCTTGCGTCAAGCCTTATTTCTCACTAACTGCTTAAGTTTAGATCTATCACATAGTCTCTCCTCATCTGTGAAATAAGGGAATGTACTAAATTATCTCTGAAGGGGAATTCTATTATTATATTCTAATTGGGGTTTTTGCAATTACTTTTTTTTTTTTTGAGACAGAGTCTTGCTCTGTTGCCCAGGCTAGAGTGCAGTGGCATGACCTTGGCTGACTGCAACCTCTTCCTTCTGGGTTCAAGTAATTCTCGTGCCTCAGCCTCCCAAGTAGCTGGAACCACAAGCACGCGCCACCACACCTGGCTAATTTTTGCATTTTTAGTAGAGATGAGGTTTCACCATGTTGGCCACACTGGTCTCAAACTCCTGACCTCAAGTGATCCAACCATTTCGGCCTCCCAAAGTGCTGGGATTACAGGCGTGAGTCAACATGCCTAGCCGCAATTACTTTTAATTGCAAGAATCGTAATTACTTTTGCACCAACCTATAGTTCTAAAACATCAAGATTAATTCACTTCACCACTCCTAGGTTTCAAACTTCCCTAAACACAGTTTCCATTTTCAAATTTTTCATATTAAATTATTCACCTACCTGGCTTAACAACCTTATTAAAATACTGAGTTGTTTTTTTTAAGGTGATTAGAGCACAATTCTTATGTCAAGAGAGGTTGAAGATCCACAGGTGGGTGGACTAAGTCAGGGCCCAGGTAAGAGGAGAGTAACCAGAAAAAAATGAAGAAATATAGTTAGATTTGGTTTTTACTGGAGGTAAGGAGGGATGACAAGGAAAGAGGACTAACTATATTTATCCCTCTTTTATGGAAAGCATAAAAACTCCAAATATTAATAATAATACACCATAATACACCATTAAAACTGAAAAAGAAATTGACAATCACTATGTCTGCTTCTTCGATTCTCAATCACCCTTCAATTTATTGCAATCCAGCAGCTAGGTACAAGTCACCATTAGAACTTCTCTCTTCCAGGCTCCCATGACCTCCCAAGCAGGAAACTAAGCACTTTATGTAACTGTGGTCTCCACTGTGATAAACACTGTTGATCCTGGTTCCACTATTTATTACTTGTGTGATCTTGGGAAAGTTCCTTAATCTGACATGTTTCCTCAACTACAAAACAAAGATAACCTCAGAGAGTTGCTGTGAGGTAGAAATGTGTTAGTACACACACGGTGCTTCAAACAGTGGTTGACATAATCCAAGCATTCAATGAACATGAACGAATACCATATTATTTCCTCACTGAATGCTGACCTCATTTCATCTGAGTCACCACGGCTTTGGGTTCTCTTCCCATCTCTCTAGCCAGTCCTCAGTTTCCTATACCAAATCTTTTCTAACAACCCAACCTTTGAATGATGGTATTCCCCAAGACCTCTCTTCTCTATTAGCATTCTGAAATCACATAACACCCAACATACTGTACTGTACATACATCTTATACACGGTTCCATTTCCCTGTGAGTCTTAAGCTTCATGAGGAGAAAACCCAAGTCTATCTTATTCATCAAGGTAGCCCCATCATCTAGTGCAGTGCCTGGCTCAATGAATGAAGGAACTCTACTCACCTTCTGTTAGTGATTTCATTATTTCTGGGGGTTGGTTTGTTTGTTTGTTTGTTTTTGAGATGGAGTCTCACTCTGTCTCCCAGGCTGGAGTGCAGTGGCGCGATCTCAGCTCACTGCAACCTCCACCTCCCGGGTTCAAGCAATTCTCCTGCCTTAGCCTCCAGAGTAGCTGGGGCTACGGGTGTGTGTCACTACGCCTGGCTAATTTTTTGTATTTTTAGTAGAGGTGGGGTTTCACCATCTTAGCCAGGATGGTCTCAATCTCCTGACCTTGTGATCTGCCCGCCCCAGCCTCCCAAAGTGCTGAGACTACAGGCGTGAGCCACCATGCCTGGTGAGTGATTTCATTCTTTCTACATCTTCACCATGTTAACTACTAACAACTCCCAAGTCCATATCTCTAACCTAGACCTGTCCTCTTCTTCAAAACCTATAATTCCAAGTCCTACAAGTTAGGCAATATAAAAAAATACAGACAGACAAGAGGTGGAAAAGAAAGAGTAGACAGGAAGAAGGTATTTCAATAGTCCAGACAAGAGCTGATGATGGTGTGAACTGTAGCATAGCAGTGAAAGCAGTTAATTTTTTAAAGAGGTCAAATTCTGAATAAGTTTGAAAACTGAGCTGACAGGATTTGATAAGAAAAGATTAAGAGAAAAAAGAATCAAGAATAACTCTTAGAAATAACTTTTAGTTAGATAGCCTGGTTTTATTTTTGTGATTGTTTTAATTAGAAAGAAAATCTTTCCTCAAATTTTATACTTTTATAGTCTTGGGAAAATAACCCAGAAAATTTTCCACTAGCAAAGTAAATAGTATATATCATTTAGAGCTTAAACAGAATTGAAACTACCACCTCTTTTTCTGAAGTAAACCATTCAATTCCAGTCATCTCAAATGAGTAGCAAAAGTAATATTAAAACATCCACTTCACTGACGAAAATAATTCCATCTCTATATAATACCCATAATATTTATGCAGTAGGACAAATCCCAAAATCACAAATATAATATTCTATAACTAAATTTCAGAATTATAAAACAGGAGAAAATAACTGCCTTATGAAATATGCTGCATAATTACTGCTTATTTATCTAGCTACAATAATGAATATGTCCCTTATAAAATGCAATAATTAGAGCAAGGGTCCCCAGCCAAAGGGCCATGGGCTAGTACCAGCCTGTTAGGAACTGGGCTGCACAGCAGGAGGTGGGCAGCAGGCAAGCAAGCATTACTGCCTGAGCGCCGTCTCTTGTCAGATCAGCAGTGGCATTAATTCTCATAGGAGTGTGAAATCCACTGTGAATTGTGCACATGAGGGAACTAGCTTGCCTGTTCCTTATTATAATCCAATGCCTGATGATCTGAGATGGAACAGTTTCATCCCGATACCATCCCCACCCTCTTACCCCAGGTCCGTGAAAAAAAACTGTCTTCCACAAAACTAGTCCCTAGTGCCAAAAAGGTTGGAGACCACTGAATTAGACTGATTTCATGACATATACATCAATTTAATTTCTATTCCTACTGCCGTGTTCTATTACACGCCTACAGTGAACTCACATCTGGGATGACCCAAGTTCAGCAAGAAAATCTGTCGGCCAGCCATGGCAGCTCATGCCTGTAATTGCAGCACTTTGGGGGGGTCAAGGCAGGCAGATCACTTGAGGTCAGGAATTCAGCACCAGCCTGGCCAACATGGTGAAACCTCATTTCTATTAAAAATACAAAAATTAGACAGGGGTTGTAGTGCATGCCTGTAATTCCAGCTACTCGGGAGACTGAGACAGGAGATTCACTTGAACCCAGGAGGCAGAGGTTGTAGTAAGCCGAGATTGCACCACTGCACTACGGCCTGGGCAAAAAGAATAAGACTCTGTCTCAAAAAGAAAGAAAATCTGTCAAGGAGGCTACTCAAAAACAAGCCATATCTCCAATCTGCGTATTCTTATTGACGGGCAACATTTTTACTGATTCAGATTCAGTAAAAATCACTACTTTAGCAAAGCAAAGGATTCTGCTAGATTTCCCTATTTCTTTATTACGATACCAAAGAACACTTCATAAGGTATCAGAAAAATTGCCAAAATCCAAATAAGCTTCTATCAGAGAAATGCAGAAATATACATAAAATACAATTTTTAGATAATGTTTAAATATCAGTTTTCCAGAGGCTAAAGAAGAAAATGAGAAATGAAGTGACAGTTATCAAGGGCCTATATAAACTATCACCACTGCTGCCATGCTATATTACTAAAAGTCATAAGAACTCTTAAAACCATAATGTTATCCCTATTTAGCTAGTGAGGATATAAAACCCAAGAGGTTGAATGGCTTGCTCAATGTTTATCAGCTGATAAAGTATAATGCTAGCATTTGAATGTAGAGTTCATCATAAATTTTGTAATAAATCCCATTATTCCCCTGGATTTTATTTTAAAATATTAAATTTTTATAGTATCAATGTTTTAATTCTAACTTAGAAAATACTGGCAGAATTGAAAAAAATAGTAAAAAATATTAGAAACAGAACCTTTCATAAGAGTTGGACTATTACATACATAGCAGATGCTCCATAAATTCCTGTTAAAGTAAGCTAGTTGAGGGTAGAGAAAACTAATGAGCTAAAAATATCTCAGAACACTGGACAAGAGATAAAATTTTCCATCTCAAAAAAAGTTATAATTATTAGATTCAGAATTCTTACTAGATGGATTTAAGTGCTATAATAACAAAATAATTATTTAAGTATGAGGTTTAATTCTTCCTGTTCTGTTATGCTACTGCATCAAGGCCTGAGAACTTGGTAAGAACATGTTGAAATGATGTGTAATTAACAAGGATGCTAAGGACAATTCTTAGAGATGCAAAGCAAATACTTCCTTTCACTGTAAACAATATGACTAAGTCCACTTCTTGAAGAAATCAAGGTCTATTTATATTCACTCTCCTGAAATGGCACAGGCAGCCTTAGAAGGATAAGTTTATAATAAATCCCTATATTTGGAAAACATTGTTGCTAAGCATCTTCTAACATTCAACAGAGTTTATAAAACTCATGTCACTGCTACATAATTAACATTTCATGTTTTCCAAAAAATGCAGTATGCTTATGTATGTTGTTAATTTAAAACATTATAAATTTTGAGGGAATTAATAAAAGGCTATGCAACTAATTAATTAGAAAGGCAGTCTAATCCCAGGAGTAATACAAACATAAACATTAAATGTCAGGATGTGTTAGAGTCTAGCTTGTAAACAGCTTGTCCATTTGAGATAAAACATTTCAACATACAGCTGCTCTTTGCTTTAAAAAGGTGAACTACAAAACATTAGATCTTTGGACAAGTCACGACATATCAAACCACTCTCTAGCTGAAAAATTAATTATAAAGAAAATATAACTTCTGAAAATAAGTTTCACACCCAATCACAAACACCAAATGTTATATCTGCTCAGATAATGGGAAATCTAAGTGTTGAAAGCAACAGTACCTATTGTATGTAGTACTTCCAACTTTCATATTCATTATGGGAACAAAGTTAAAAGATACGGAAAATATTTAGTAACCCGAAATAAAAGATTAGAGATGTTGAGAGTAAGCACACTGCAAAAGATGCAGCATCACTCTTACAAAGTAGGGACTGTAAACTTTTCATCCTCTGAAAAGGCATGTACAAGCTACATAATACTACAGAGGTTTTGTATTCATATCCTACAAATAATAACCTTTAGATTACAGAAACAATCAGGAAGCCTAACTCCCTATGTTCTAGGAAATTCTGAATCACTTCAATTCATGCCATTACTGGACATATGTGCACAACTTTTGTTCAAAAGTACAGAGCTTCCTTCACTATGCGGCAGTCCAGGAAGAGGGAAAATCATCAGACAACATATAAAGAGCACAAACAACATGCAGGTCCACAATCTTAACTAGGAAATACACATGTCTGTATTCTTTCTTGTATTTTTAATTGTTAATTAACTGTTTTACTTGTGCCTTTTTTTTTTTTCAGAATTATTTGCCACCTTTCCTTTTTATTTAGAACCATTATATATAACTGCAAAACAAACTTAGACATTCATTTTCCCTTGAGTGGGAAAGTTAAATAATAATTTGGAAGAGCACATTACTATCACAAAAAACCTCTGGGAGGAAACTCAACACTATTAGAGATAGTCAAAGAATTTCATTCCCTAAATTTAATCCAGTTATTTAAATCAGTTACAGAGAATCTCCAAAAACTGGGTAATTGATTGCCCTAGATCAGTGATTCTCAAAGTACAGTTCTTGGACCAGCAGCACTGACACACCTGCAAGTTTGTTAGAAATGCAAATTTTGGGCCCCATTTGGATCTTCTGGACCTACAGGAATCAGCAGGATAGACTTCAGAACTGTTTTCACAAGCTCTACAAATGATTCTTACACAGATTGGAGAACCACTTCCCTAAATCAGCGAATCCAATGCCCACTCACAGGCAAGTGCAGGACTGGCTGCTTCAAAATCACTTGGAAAACATTATAGATCCTGCCTCCAGCTCCCTAACTCCCTTAAACAATTAACTATGAGTGGGAATGTGAGTGTGAGTATGAGTGAATGTGCGCGTAGTTTCCCAGGTGCACCTGATGCATAATGAGGTTTAGGAACCAATGCCCTAGGTCAATAGCTCTCAAAGTGTAGTCCCCAGATCAGCAGCATTAGCACCAGCATCAGCATTACCTGGGAGCTTGTTAGCATTCTCAGGCACCAGCTCAGACCTACTGAATCAGAAACTCTGGGGGTGGGCCCCAGTAACCTATTTTAGTAAATTCCACAGGTGCAAGCAGTCACAATCATTACACTGATCTTATTACCTCTAAGGTTAGAATAATTGTTTTTTGAAAGAGTCATGGTAATATCTTAATATTTGGAGGCAATATTAATGACTTCTGGTATATTATAGGTGCTCAAGAAGTATTTGATTAGTTGAATTGAAAAAGAATAATCCAAGAAATATCTGTGAAATCTAAGAGACATAATTATTACCCTATACACCCTTGATAGAGGTGAATAGTGTTTATTAATTTTAGAGTTGAGCTTAGTTTTGTTTGTAAACACCTTGGGAATCATCTCTTTTTTCCACCCTTTATTGCTTTCAGAAATCCCTGCTTTGCGCTGAGGAAAGAACTCTTAAGAGGTTATTGCTACCTTTATAAGCAACAATGAGCAAATGCTATGTAATCTTCAAAAATGTAGGACACTGAGGCTGCTTTAAACAACTGCTGTTAGTCCATTTTTGCCTTCCCACTGACAGATTACTAAGCTTTGGTTCTGATATGGCCTTTAACTACATTTGTTTAAAACAAGTGCTTTTTAGGAGGTGTTTTCATTGTTCACCAGTTGTGCTATGTTTAAGTGGAGTGCTTGTAAATGGCCACTGGCCTATATGGGTCGTTAAGGCATCTTGACCAGGTTTGTGAGTTTGACACTAAGAGACTCCATCTCTAGGAGATGTATTTCTGGGTATGTAAGTTAAATCTCTCTCTATTACTTATTCTTTCCCATTAAATTCAGGTTTGTTTCATATATTTTTAATTTTAATCCTACGACTTTAAATCCTTAGAGTTTCACAGTTGTTTCAGCTTTCCCTCTAACTCACACTACTAACCAAACTGATAATTTACTCAGTCTTTAGTCATAAATTATAAAACTATTCCAATGAGAAAATGCAGTACACTTCACGACCAACATTAGTCTGCTTTATTGCACTGTTTCTAAGAACACCATGGGAAAACCCTGACTACTACCTAAGTGTAAGTCATTCAAACAGGTACAAAAGATAAGACCACTGAAAATAACTGATGAGGCCGGAAGACGCTTAGAGCTTTTTCTTTACTTTCTTTCTCCCTTTCCCTTTTTTTAAATTCTTCCTATCCTCCTTTTTCTTCCATTTTTTTCTTCTTCTCCCTTACATCCAGGGAATGTCATAATGCATTATGACACTAAAATATCATCTACTCCAATGCCCTCAATTTACAAATGGAGAAAACTGAGACTCAGATAAGGCGGAGAACCTGC
Source organism: Cacajao melanocephalus (assembly GCA_963573385.1). NCBI lineage: Eukaryota > Metazoa > Chordata > Mammalia > Primates > Pitheciidae > Cacajao > Cacajao melanocephalus. The sequence continues at coordinate 78,706 of CAUYLG010056226.1, read as the reverse complement.
CTAAGATCACAAGCTTGATTTTAAAGGCTGGTCTGTCCAACTCTCAAAATCTACTCTACCCTATACCACCCTGCCTCTTTAGAAAATTTTCTTGCAAAAAATTCCAGCATACTGTTTTTAAATTTTATTCTGATATATAAAATTAAGAAAATAATACTACATAATACAATATATACTAGCATTTGGGACAGTATACACAAAACCACATGTATTTTCCCTACTGGATTATGTAATTACAACACTAATCTTTTTAAAAACTACTCCTGATAATCTGATTCATCGCTAGATTAGGGGAAATAGATCAGTTCAATACCTGGATATTTTCTATTTTATAAATTGATCCTATCGTTAGTATCACAGGCTAAAATTAAATTATAAAGTCTTATACCACTCTGAAAAAAATCCATGTTTTATTATTTGGTTTTAATTAAGAGCATGAAGTTGAAGTAAGATGACCTTGGTTACGGAGCCCAGCTCTGCTGAATACTCGCTCTGAGGCCTCTGTTGAGTCTATCTGACACTTTTATTACAGAGTTGGTAGGAGTCAATCAAAGAATGTTTTCCTTTTCTCACCTTCTCACTATAGAACTCCTACTTTTTAAGCTTCTTTTTAGATATCATTTTTTCCTATTTAACCACAGTATTTCCTTTCTTCACAGAAGTCACTACATTTTTACATTTTTAATGAGTATTTTATCATTGCATGTGTAGTTGTTTATAAATCTCTTTCATCAGACTGTGTGTTTCTGGGCAGCAAGAATCCCAGAGCCTTCTGGAGTGCATAAAATGTATTAGAAAGTCAAAAAGTCTCTAGAAAGACATGCTGAACATTGAATACTTCCCTAGATGCCACGGGCAAGTCCTACAGAGCAACACCTACACAGCAATCCAGACTCTTCAGTACCACCTAATGTAATGAAAGAAGCAAAGCTACCTACTGATAGTACTGCTTTCTGATCCCTAGGTAATTCATTTCTATGATCAGGCCCACTAATCCCTGTGAAGCTAGAGGCAGCACAGAAACTACACAGAATGGGACCCAGTCCTAGAGCATAATGCACTAAAAGAATGTTTGTATTTGTCTTGTCTATATAATCTGCAGTCTCTCCCAACTGTGATTCCTATAACCTAGAAATTGTAGTAATGATCAAATAAAATGAAAAAAAAAAACTGATTTTCTCCACCAAGATATTTGAAGATTCCTAAATATCTCTTCCAAATTTTCTTTTCCTGTTTTTTCCTTTTTGAACCTCTTTCCCAACATACATTAGTTCAGATAAAAAAGAGAAAAGGACTAAAGGCATGATCTTCAAAGCCTACTAAATTAGATAACTATGAGTCAATGATTTGGAGGTAAAAGTTACTGCATTTCTATTTCTGAACTGAAGCTCTAAAATAACTGCTACAGTTTGAATGTCCCTTCCAAAATTCATGTTGAAGTTTAATTGCCATTGTGATGGTATTAAGAGTTGGGACCACTGGAAGGAATTAGGCCATGAGACCACAAGGACATTAATCCTCAGGAATTGATTCATGCCATTACAGTGGGAGTGGGTATATGGCAAATGCACCTGAGAGCAATAACTCAAGAAAGGAGGGTTGCCACATGGAGGCTGCTAGAGGGAGGATGCTAAGAAAAAGTGCTATAAAAGCTGCATGCTTTTTCAAGCAGTTGAAGTTCTCCTGTCTAGTCTGCCACCACTGGACTGTTCCTGTATGTTAGTTCTCCCTAATAAAACCCTATGTCTTGTTTGCTAGCTCCAGGTCTCTTTTGCCTCTTGAATCTGGTGCCATCCTTATGGATGAAATTAACTGAGACCTGGTACCACAACTGGTGAACACAGTAGGAAGTTGGAAAATATCTCATGGGCACTGAGTAAGATCAGGAAAGGGGAAATATGAGGGAGAATAGCAGGCTGACCATCACATTTATGTGACGCCCAAAAGCCACTATCCTTGGCGGATGGGGCCTAATGTATGAGTACAGGAACACCCCAAAAACACCATTGCAGGGGGTAGATCTAACTAAGTTAGATGCCCAAGCTGTGACAGCCACAATTGGCTGGCCATTCTTGACTATGCTCCAGGCAACAACTGAGACTGAGCTCCCAGCACAGGCCAAGGGTCATCTGTTACAGGACAAATTATGACTAGAAAGACATGCCAGACTAGCTCAAGCTAAAACATCAGAGACCCTACTGTCCCAACTGCAGAAACCGGACGACAAAATGGAAATTCTAGCTTGTCAGGTAGCCCGTTTGAAGGGTTGCCAGCTCTCATGCCAAGTTAGGACTATATGACTAAATTATCCTGGGATCCTAAGTCCAGGGACCCAATAGAGAGCACTAGTGAGGAGCAGTGAGGACTGGGATAAGCCCATAGAGGTTCCTGTCCTCTCTGTCCATCCATAGTCACTACCAAGATAAAGTCAGACCAATCGTGCCCATAGGGAGTAGACCTACAAAACTTGTCTCTGCCTGAAAGATGGCAGCACACCACAATGCAGCACTACACCACTGTGGAATTGTTAGAGCTGGGCAGAAGCTGGGTTCAGGAAGGAGAGACAGCTGATTGAGAGGTGGCTTCTCTGTGTATGGGACATGGGGATGGAGAGTCCAGACTCAAGATGAGTGGAATAGCATCCAATGCATGCCACTCAGCCCTGAGGCACCACCTCTATGGTGCCAATAATGAAGATCAGGCCATGCCCCTCCATAGCTGGGTGGTTGTAGGCTGCAATAAAGCATGGCCAAATGAGGGCAATATCCCTACATCTCCTTTGCAATGGCAGACTATGGAGGAATTGCAGGACATCCTCTGGGAATTAGGGATGAAACATGCTGTCTATGCTGAACATTACCGAGGTCCAACAAAGAGCTTTTCACTGCCAATATGAAGGACACAATCTTACAGTCTGCACCCAACCAATGGTATGGTGTGCTAGTGTCTATCCAGAGCCCCCTAGTAGGACAGCCAGTGTCTCAGGCGGCCCAAGCAGCCCCCAACTTAGGAGAAATGGAGAAACTGCGTAGGCAAAGGGTACATGCTGCTGGGATGCAAGACAAGGGTGCCAAAAGAAGGGAGACGGTCAAGGGGCCCATCAGGGTAACCGACCAGCAAATGTGGTACAACCTAGTAGTGGCAGGAACAGCTACTACAAAAACAGATAATCTAATGCTGTTCTGGTCAGACTGTGGCGGAAGCTCACACCAGAACTGTGCTTCACTAAGGAGCCTCAGGTTCAGCCCACCACCCTTCCTGCACAGGGATGGCAGGCGTCAACCCCATTAGACTGGATGAAAGCCAAGGCCTCGGAATCCCAATAAGAGTAATAGTGGCCAGGGTACCCGGGGACCAGAGGCCACATGTAGAACTCACTATATATTGGTCACCTAAGAATAAACAGACTGCGTGTACCCTAGTGGATACCACAGCTGAAGGTACTTTCATATATGGTGACGTTCATTGGTTCAAGGGCCTATAACAGCAATAGGTGGTTATGGAGCGGGGGTCAGACAGGTTGAACTAGTATTATAAGTTGGGAGGCTGCCACCAAAGCCCTACTTAGCATGCATAGTTCCCATGTCGGAATACATCTTGGGAATGGATATCTTATCAGGCTTGACCCTCCAAACGACTGCTGGAGAGTTCTGACTGAGTGGTGAAGCATGTGATCAACAGGAACGTGAAATGGACACCCGTACAGTTGCCAATCCCACACAGCAAGTAGTAGCACTGAAGCAACACTGCCTGCTGGGGGACATAACGAGACCACTGGGATTAAGGGGTTAGCCCAAGAAGGCATTATAAGGCCAGTGCACAGCCCATACAACAGCCCTGTATGGCCCATGTGGAAGCCTTATGGGACATGGACAAGGACAGGTTACCGGGAATTAAATAAGGTGGTCCCCCAATGTATGCACCTGTTCCCAATATCACCTCTCTTTTAGAGAGAGCAGGAGAGACACTGGACACATACCATTTTGTTGCTGATTTAAGCAATGCCTTCTTCAGCATCCCCGCTGCCCCAGAGTCAAGACCAATTTGCATTCACCTGGGAAGAACAACAGACCTCTACCATCTTGCCCCAGGGATATTTACATAGCCACGGTAGTCTTGAAGGGGTACATGTTTTCCATTACACTGATGATATCATGCTAACTTCTGAGTCTTTTTTCAGCTTTCGAACTGTGTCCCCACACCTTGCTGTCTCATCTGGCAAACAGAGGATGAGCCACATAACACAGATAAAATCCAGGGTCGAGGCTTATCAGTCAAATACCTGGGTCTGCAATCATGGATAGGTGCAGGCCTACTCACATCCTGTGACACCAAAGCACCTGGAAAACTTCTTAGGACTCGTAGGGTATGGGCATTCTTTTATTCCCCATTTGGCCCAACTCCTTAGACCCCTATACTGTTTAGACAAGAAGGGGGCCCACTGAGACTAATCCACAAAGGAGGATGAGAACTTTGAACAAGCTAAAGTCACAGTGAAACAAATACAAGCCTTGGGAGTTCAGGTGCAGAGATGGCCTTGTGAACTAGATGTAGCCATTATCCTGAGGGGTTTGGGTGAGGCTTGTGGCAAAGGCAGAGAATACATGTGTGCCTTTAGGATTCTGGTCCCAGCTATGAATAAGAGGTGACATTAGATACAGTGCCATGAAACAACTACTCTGTGCTATACATTATGCCTTACAACAAGTGGAGGATATTACAAAAGGGGTCCCAATGCTAGTACATACCCAGTACCCCAAAGCAGGTTGGCTAAAGGGTATCTTCCAGAAACCAAAGTCTGGGAATGCCCAGACACAGACTGTGGCCAAATGGCATGCACACCTGCAACAGAGGAACACACCAATAGCCCCATGAGCTCAGAGCTCCATTCAGTGCTTGGCCCTGTCATCTATGTAACAACTGTCACACAGTCTTTGAGGGAGGCCGCTGAATCCCCATAGATTCCCTCCTTCATACAGGATGGACAGGGCCCAATGTCTGACTAGGCCTGGTACAGAGACAGCTTGTCACAAGGCAATCCTTGCACTTGGACAGGTATGGCCATTCAGCCATCCACTGACAGTATCTGGATTGATACAGGCCAAGGACATAGCAGCCAATGAGCTGAGCTGCAAGCTGTCTAGATGGACCTCCTCTATAAGCCAGACCCAACAGTACTGTGTACCCACAGCTGGGCTGTCTGAAGTTAACAGGCATCCAGCATGACATTTTTAAGGAAAACTGCGATTCTCCATCATACACTTCTCCCCAATTTCCAAAGCACAATATATCAATAAATATTATCTTCATCAATACTGCCACTGATGCATCTGATTATGTGCGTGTGCATGTGTGTGTGTACTTTGGAAAAGTCTGATAGGATATAGTCATCCCTTAGTATCTAGGAGTATTAGTTCTAGGACCCCTGAGATACCAAAATCTAAGGACGGCTCAAGCCCCTTATATAAAATGGCAAAGTATTTGCATATAGCCTATGTACATCCTCCCATATAATTTAAATAATCTCTAGATTACTTTTACCTAATCCAATGTAAAGCCACTCACCATGTGGCTACTACAATGGGAACCACAGGACTAGACAGTAGCAGGTCACCTCCTCTGGGGTACTGACACATAGAAGGACATTCCCCACTGCATCTACCATGTGTATCCCCATACTGCATCTACACCACCTGGAAATCAACAGGCAGACAAATTAACCTGCATTTGTCCCCTCAAGGGAGTCCCCACAGAAGAGGTGGTCAATTGGTTACAAAAGAAGACAAGAAATAGGGGACAACTTACCCTTTGGGCCACAGCAAAGAATTAGGGCCTGCCACTATGATACAAAGACACAGTACACATCTGTCAGCAATGTCTTACCTGTGCACCGAAGCAACACAGGCCCTTGCCATCTGAAACCAGAAAGACCACCTAGGGCCAGAGCCCAGCACAATGGTGGCAGGTAGACTACACAGGATCTTTGCCTCTATTGGATGGCTGCCACTATGCCTTGACTTGTGCAGAAACCTGCATGAGGTTACCACGGGCATATCCCAGCAAGCATGCCACACAAAAAGCCACCATAAAACCAGAACAGCTGTGTGCAGCCTATAGCATCCCCATCAATATTAACAGTGACCAGGGCTTGCACTTTACCAGATATAAACTGCAGGAATGGGCAGAGGTCCTGGATATCCATTGGCATATCCACCTTCCATACAACCCTACAGCAGTGGGGCTAACTGAACAAAACGAATGGACTGTTGAAACAATTCCTACAGGAGATGTGCTCTCTGGCTCTGTGGACACGCTACTTACCAGCAGTCATGCACAACGTGAATGAACATGCACGTTCTCATCTCCCCATCATGTATACTCTGACACAAGGATGTGATACCACCATCAGGATCCAGGTAGATAGGGTAAAGGACAGTACACCTTTGCCCCCAACCTGGGACACAAAGTAACCTGCTATTGCCCTTGCCAAAGGACCTACCTACTGGGGAGCACATCACTATATGGTTCTGGGAAATGGCAAACCAGACCCTGATGGTTCAGTTTTTCTGCTCCATGGGGAAGGGCCTATATCAGGATATACAGGTCACACCTATTTTATACCATACTCTCCATCGTAATGCTAAAATAATGAATCCTAGTCCTCCCTTGTGCAAGGGGATGAACATCCTCTCATGATGAAACCTTTTAATATCTCCACTGTCTTCCTCTGGCCTCCTGCAACACATTACAGAGGAGGGCCAGTCCATTTGGTACTGTAAACCAGGCATCACGCTGCTGCTGCCAGGGGTGGTGCTCTCTCAGAATGACACAATTCCCCATGTTTTGTTAAATGGCCAGGACTAGTCCTTTCTCGTACCCACTAAACATCTCACCTTTTGCCCATAGATGATGTGCCACAAATCTCTTCACTGACTGGGTGCAGATGGTTATCTGTCTCCAGAAGAAAAGAGACTGCTGGGTCTGTGGAGAGATGCCCCTCTCCTCCACTGTGGGCCTGCCATGCCACACACAAGCAACTAACATTATACTTGGTATAATAACCTTCACCTATTTCCCTTCAGTGACAACAGCACCTCATGCAGCAAGTTTCCCACCACTAACCACATGAGATGGCATATTTCCTGCTTGGTGAGGGAGCAAGTTAATGTCACTCCTGCTGTGGGTAGGCTGTACACGATGACGGGCTAGAGTGGATGACAGCAGTACAGACAGAGATAGTGGGTCATGTACCCCTCTTTGTAAAATCGTATGGCCATAGACATCTTAACTGACCCCAAGGGCGGAACCTGTGCATTAATTAAAACCTGTTGTGTATACATTCCTGATGACTTTCACAATGTAACCCAGGCCATGTAGGCCTTAAATACCCATATTTCCACTACAGAATCTAAGTCTTACAATCCTATAACCATGCGTTTTAATCAACTCCCAAGCCCTTGAAAAACTTTCTATACAGTATGATTGTTATTATATTTGTTATTCTTTTTTGTTGTAGTTTATATTGCTACTGCAGCATCTGGCTGCAATGTTCCTCCACATACCTGGCCCCAGGGATATCATAACAGAATAGCATAACAATGAGAGGGCCATGAAAGGGTATGCTGGTGCGGAGTATATGGTAGATGCACCTGACAGCAATAATTTAAGCATATCCTGAGAATGAATGACCCTGTATGGCAGATGCCCCTGACAGCAGTAACTTGAGAGAGGAGGTTGCCATGTGGAAGTTGCTGGGGGGAGGATGCTAAGTGAAAATGCTACACAACCTGCATGCTTTATGCAAGTCATTGCAGTTCTCCTGTCCAGCCCACGACCACTGGACCACCCTATAAGTAAGTTCCGCCAAATAAGCCCTAAGTTTCATTCACTGGCTCTGGGTGTCTTCTTTAGCCTCTCAAACCTGGTACCAACCCTACTGAAGTTAGTATGGGTCCAGCATGACACTCAATTTTAAGGAAAATTGTGATTCTCTAGCTTATACTTCTCCCTGATTTCCACAGCACAATATAGCAATAAGTATAATCATCATCAATATTGCCACCAATGCATCTGATTACGTGTGTGTGTGTGTGAGTGTGTGTGTGTGTTTGCGTGTGTGTGTGTACTCTGGAGAAGTCTAATATATAGTCATCCCTTAGTATCTATGGGGTATTGCTTCCAGGACCCCTAAGACACTAAAATCTAAGGAATGCTCAAGCCCCTTAATGGCTCAGTGTTTGCATACAGTCTACACACATCCTCCCATATAATTTAAATAATCTCTATATTACTTTTACCTGATCCAATGTAAACGCTATGTAAATATGGTTGACCCCTGAACAACTTGCGGGTCAGGGACACCAATCCCTGTGCAGTCAAAAAACTATGTATAACTTCTGACTCCCGCAAAGCCTAACTACTAATAGCCTATTGTTGACCTGAAGCTTTGCCAATAACAAAAACAGTTGATTAACCATATTTTTATGTTATATGTATTATATACTGTATTCTTACAATAAAGTAAGCTAAAGAAAAAGCTTTTTCAAATTATTGCAAATCTCCAAAAAAATTTCCAATATATTTATTTAAAAATATTCATATAAGTACACCCATGCAGTTCAAGTCCTCATAGTTCAAAGGTCCACCTGCAGTTGCGATACTATCTTTTTAAAATTTTTATTATTTTTTACTGTTTTATCTTTTTATTTTTTTTTCTGAATATTTTCAAACCACAGTTGGTTGAATCCTCAGCTGCTGAGCCCAAAGATATGAAGGGCTGACTATATACACTATAATGGCGGTTATCCTTTAGAGGTAGGATTGAGTGATTTTTACTTCTTTTTTATACTTTTCTGAATTAACTAGATTTTTTCAATAAATGTATTTTACAATTAGAAACAAAGCTACTTCCATGAAGAAATAAGCAAAATATAAATTATTTGTATGTAAACTGGAGATAAGTTCATCAGTATAGACTCACAATAGCAAATCACACTCACCTGCTTCATTACACAAGACTTTCAAGTCGGCTCCAACATATCCATGAGCACTATTTGCCAGCTGCAGCAGTTCAGCCTCAGTGAGCAAATGCGGTACCCTTCGAAGCAGTTTCTGGAGAATATCTAGCCGGTCCTGAGCATTGGGAACTCCAATCTCAACCTCTTTATCAAATCGCCCAGGTCTTCGGAGTGCAGCATCCAAAGCGTGAGGGCGATTTGTGGCCCCAAGGACCAACACTTGTCCTTCACTTCCTTCCTATCAAAATAAAACGAAAATAAATTGCTTATTTTTCTGAAAGTTAGAAAAGAAGAAGGCGGCATGCACTAGCTGTATAGACAAGGATGAATCATCTAACTGTCTAGGCTGCTAAGTCCTATCCCTACACTTCCACTACCTATCAATTACTTTTATTAGTAACAGATTTTTACTCTGCATTTGTTACTTTTATTACACATTTTTCAATGTTCAACCTAAATGCTTCCTCCAGTAGAAAGTTTTCCAATACTTACCTCTCCATCTACTATATCTCTTACTTCTCACATCATAACTGTATCATTCTCATAAAAAATATATATATAATACTGTACTATATAATTGTTTTAACTGTTTTAAATAGTCCTTTTCCCTACTTGGAAGTCAGCATTATGACATACATAATATTCAAAAATAACAAGACTCTATTAGAAAGTTATCTAAAAAGTCTTCACTTACAGACTATTTTTTAATATGGATACATTTTTAAATTCCTGAAAATAGAGACAACAATATAACCAATATCCAAGTATCAGCCCCCTTTGAATATTTTTACTCTCCGAAAATGAAATTAGGAACAACAAATAATAAAGAACTATGATCATGATCAGCCACCTGCAGAAATTATACAATATTCAGATGACTCAGAGACAAGCATAACTAGGATACAATTTATGTTAAAAAATTTAAAAAAAACAAAAAGCTCAAACTGAATCAATTACACTGCATGTGTCAACAGATAATGCATGGACTACAGTTAATCTACGAATTATAAGTTTAGAAGTACAAAAACAGGCCCTTAAATATATTCAGACTAACGCATCACCATCACGTTTCCATTCCTTGCTCAAAGGCAAGAACACTAATCCACAACAGGCTTATCCCAGTGACAGAGAAAGAGACAGCAGATTGAAATAATTAAGAGTCACCAACACTACGCCTTTCATCTGACTTCTTACTTACCAAAAACCCTTTAATTATAAGATAGCTCTCTCTATATTTGCCATCAAGGTGAAAATATGGCCATCCATAAAGGCAAACATTATATCTCTTACCGCAAATGGACAAAATAGCATACTATTTTATACATCATTCTCTTGTAAGCGTTATCATGGGTCAGTCTGTCCTCACAACTCTTATCATCTCCAACATACTAATAACACTGAATTCTCCAACTTTATAACCTGAGAATCAAACCTGGGACATGACAATCACTCCCAGGTACTGTTCTAGGACTGAGAACCAGATAGCCAGTCTCCAATAGGTGACAACCCTTCTCTTACAGGCTCTTAAAATTATTAACATGTTAGTAAATAATAGCGAGTTAATGCCAATCCTTTATATTATGTTCACATGTTTACTTTCTATCACTAGAGAGTAAAAAACAAAAGTTCTAAATGACCAGTTTTTTAATGTGCAAAAGAGACTTGATACTACATGATTTCTAAAATTTCTTTTGGTTCTAACATATTACGATAGTAAAAACTTTACTTATTCACAATCCAGAATAAAAAGTGGATTTTTCTAACTAGCGGATGTCAGGAGACTTAGAAATTTTTGTTCATGCCTATTGTCTTGTTAGCCCTATGAATGTTCCTTCCATAATTAGCATATAGTTTTTATTAATAAAAGACTGTATACCCTATCAGAGAATTTGGTAACATAAATAATTCTTTTTAAATGTTGTACAAAACATTTTCCATTATTCTCACTTTCTTTCCCTTCATTTCCATAGCACAAAGCCTTGAAAGAGTCCATTTTTACATGGGTAATAAGACTTATTCATGACATTTCTTGATAAAATCCCCTAGGGCCAGGCAAAGTGGCTCAGCCTGTAATCCCAGCACTTTGAGGATCATGAAGTCAGGAGTTTGAGACCAGCCTGGCCAAAATGGTGAAACCCCGTCTCTACTAAAATTACAACAAAACAAAACAAAACAAAACAAAACAAAAAAATTAGCCAGGTGTGGTGGTATGTGCCTGTAATCCCAGCTACTCAGGAGGCTGAGGCAAGAGAATCGCTTGAATCCAGAAGGCAGAGGTTACAGTGAGCCAAGATCGTGCCATTGCACTCCAGCCTGGACCACAAGGCGACACTCCACCTCAAAATAGTAATAAAAATAAAATAAAATTCCCTAAAATTTAACTGCTCAATCTTCCTTACTGATCTTTGCCTCAGGTTTTAAAGTTAACAGCATTTATCACAAAACAAATCCATCATGGTACAGTATTTCATATGCTAGAAAAAATATGCCAGGTTATGATGTTGTCCTAGCAGTTACTAAGTAATCTACTATAACAAATTATTTTACAAATCTTTCCTCTAGTTGCTATGGCTAATATTTTGCCCTTATCCTAAAATATCCAAAGACTCTGACACATTCAACAGTTTTTGCCCTACATATGTATTTAAGAATTAACCCTACACAGAATCAATACTAGTGCTATACTTACCGAACCAATGCCATCCATCAGCGTTAAAAGTGAAGCCACAACTCTTTTCTCCACTTCATTCTGAGCCCCCTCTCTTTTCGGACAAAGTGCATCCAGTTCATCAATAAAAATAATTGATGGGTGCCTAAAAACAAACAAGTAAAATGAAATCTCTCGTCTACATTTGATTTTGAATTTTACTTAGTTTCAATTTTAATTGAAACACAACATATCAAATTTAGAATTTACTTAATATTATAAAGATATTATGTTAAGTTAAAAAACCTTAGAAAGGCTAACTCACTAACCTCATATTCTATCTACCCCATTAAAAGTATGGGTAACTGAGTAGAGTCTACCGCTTAAGAGATGAGAGTCTCTTAAGAACTCTCCCAGTAATGCCCAGAACTCTTCCAGTAATTCCCATTAAGTTGTTATGACTGGATCAATTCAGAAGCTGAGGCCAAAGATACTGTCCCTTTGAGTAGGTTTAAAACCAAAGAACATAAACTAGAAATGCCGCATTATTTTTGAACTATTAAAATAAAAATTGCAGCCAGGTGCGGTGGCTCATGCCTGTAATCCCAGCACTTTGGGAGGATGAGGTGGGTGGATTACAACATCAGGCATTCCTAGCCTGGCCAATATAGTGAAACCTGGTCTCTACTAAAAATACAAAAAACTAGCCTGGCATGGTGGTAGGCACCTGTAATCCCAGCTATCTGGGAGGCTGAGGCAAGAGAATCACTTGAACCTGGGAGGCGGAGGTTGCAGTGAGCCAAGATCACACCACTGCACTCCAGCCTAGCAACTGAGCGAGACTCCATCTCAAAAAAAAAAAAAACCAAAACAAAAAAAAACAGATGTGAATTCTCTCACAAAAGGAAATCTCAAGTGCCATGAAAACAACAAACGCATACTAAACAATAAGGTGTACCACTAGTTTTCAAATTTTCAGTACAGTAGTAGAGGACTACAAACTGCTTATTTCATCTACTATCATTAGGGAAAAAAATAAACTTTAAAAATGGCAGTTTTTTTTTACTCAGGAGCCATAATTATGATGTGAAACACCAAAACAGCCAGCATTTTAGGAGGCTGAGGCAGGAGAATGGCTTGAGCCCAGGAGTTCAAGACCACCCTGGCCAACATAACAAGACCCTGTTGCTAGAAAAAAAATACAAAAATTAGCTGGGCATGGTGGTGCTCACCTATAGTTCCAGACACTTAGGAGGCTACAGGGAGAGGATCGCTTGAGTTCAGGAATTTAGGTTTCATTGTTACACTGTAATTAGTATTAAAATACAGTTTATAACTTGGTCTAATATAACATAACTCATAATATGGCTATGTCTCTACCACTGTTTTGATTTTGCTTGTTCATTTGTTTTTGAGATAGGGTCTGTGTTGCCCAGGCTGGAGTGCAGCAGTGCGATCATGGCTCACTACAGCCTTGATCTCCCAGGCTCAGTGATCCTCCTGCCTCAGCTTTCCGAGTTAGGTGGGACTATAGGCATGTGCTACCATGCCCAGTTAATTGTTTTTATTTTTAAACAAGTCCCATTATGGTGCCCAGGCTGGTCTCAAACTCCTGGGCTTAAGCAATCCTCCTGCCTTGGCCTCCTCCCAGTGTTGGGATTACAGGTGTGAGCCACCACACCCAGCCAGAGTTGTTATTTTTATTTTTTTGAGATGGAGTCTTGCTCTGTTGCCAGGCTGGAGTGTAGTGGCGCAATCTCGGCTCACTGCATCCTCCGCCTCCCAAGTTCAAGTGATTCCCCTGCCTCAGCCTCCTAAGTGGCTGGGACTACAGGCGCCCACCACCATGCCCAGTTAATTTATTGTGTTTCAGTAGGGACGGGGTTTTACCATGTCGGCAAGGGTGGTCTCGATCTCCTGACCTGGTGATCCACCCACCTCGGCCTCCCAAAGTGCTGGGATTATAGGTGTGAGCCACCATGCCCGGCCCAGAGTCATTATTTAATGGGCAAAAGATTTTTCCATTTGAAGCAAAGTATAACAAAACAAAGTTCTAGCATAAAGAGCTATAGTCTACTAGAATGACTAAACATATTAGATACACCTAAGCACTGAAAGTAAGTCATGGATTCACAGGCTCAAACAAGGTCACATGACTTATCAAACATTACGTCTTATTTCTTCTACTTTATGTAATTTAATAACATTTATCAAACTTAAAGATTAGATAGAAATAGACCGAATTTCATCAGATCTACAATCTATTTCTACTATCACTATTATTTTTGTACTGTTGTTTATGCTTTATATAAAGTGCTACTTTCTTACTTTGACTAATATTGCCTTGATTATTAATTCCAAAACATTTAAAAATAAAGAGTACCGTAGAGTGGCTTCAGCAAATATCTGACGTAACTTTGCTTCAGTCTCACCATAGAATCTATAAGAAATAAAATACATTTAAAGACCATTTCTTATGGTTTTCAAAGCTTTGTCTATAAAAGCTAATCCAAATTTTCAATATTTTTATACTTAAAATTACTTTCAATTTCCAAACAAGTTTTATACGTTAAAAAGCAAAATATTTCAATGCACAAAAATATCAGAATACCACACAATCATTTTTAAAAACCACATTTTAGAAGTATATTTAATATTAAGTTTACTCTATGAAATCATGTACCTACTTGCTTATAATTTCAGGACCATTAATTACAGAAACACAGGCTCCGACTTCATTAGCCACAGCCCTGGCGATCATTGTCTTTCCAGTACCTGGAGGGCCATAAAGTAACACTCCTCTAGGGGCAGGAATTCCTGGAAGAAAAAGAAGAAAATACCAGATTCACCATTACTAGGTTTATTAGGTTTCTTATAAATGTTGTCATACAAGTTCAAACATGAGTTATAAAATGTAAATTTACCTTGCATCACAAAGAGTCAAGAGTTTTTTCTACCCTTCCAAAAAGATGTACTAACTAGCCCATACCTTGATCCCCAATAATGACTGTCTCTCTCTCTGTAGACCACAGAACAAGAGGAAGCATGTTGGTTAAAAAAAAAAAACAAAAAAACTAGACACCCACATTGTTGCCATGCCCCATCCCACACAACACAGTTCAATGACCAGAAAACAAAGCCCAGACAATATAGGCAGACAAGCCGCCAATCCCAGTTTTCTTCCAACAAACCATCTTGAAGAGTACATATGTTTGCTAGTACGTAAGGTACACAAGTACTAGCAAAATGCCAACCCAAGGGTTCATTTTACATATACATACATGTATGTATGTGTAAGATTCACGAGAAATGAAAAAGCAGAGAGACTGAACGCACCAAATACATGCAAAGGATCTTGGCAATAACAATGCAGCAGAAGCCCTGAGTTTCCTGAGTCAAACCATTCCTTTAATTACTTGTTTTAGTGCAAAGAGATGGGTACACAGATACAGTTCCTAACAAAGAAGTTTTATCTGATGTTTTTGAATGGTTTATTTCGTCAGTCATTACAGATGATCCAGCATGACAAGATACTATTCTAGAGCCAATACAGGAAATTGTGGAAAACGCTATTAGAAAAGACAAGGCTGTCACTAATTCACATTACAACCTAAAGATACCAAAGCACAGAAAATGGCCCATTTAAACTGGTATCTCCCAAAGCAACTGACATCTTCTACCTTACCTACCACTCAGGAAATAAAAACAGGAAAAGAGGATGAACAGTCATTAGACAAGTGTCAACTGTCTTAATTTGAATTTAACATTTTTGGGTGCAATAAACTGAAGAAATCATACCATAACTCTTGAAAAGTTCCGGCTGTTTGAGGGGCAATTCAATTATTTCTCTAATTGCTTTCAGCTGACTACTTAAGCCTCCTATCATGTCATAAGTTACTTTGAATTGGTTGTCTTGCTCTTTTGAATTTTTATCAATCTCCGTAAAATTGACTCTTGTTGTTGAAGAAATAAAATAAAAAGTATCAGTATTGCACTTTGCTCCTATGCTGAACTTTAGCAGTCTTTCTTCTTTGATAAGTTGCTCATTTCCTTCTCTGGCAGATTCAGAACTACATTTAAGACCTGTGACTTCCTCTAGCACAAGTCCACTGTCATCTCCAGGGCTCTGTGTAACATCCAACAAAACATCACTGGTTTTATTTGTAATTCTCTCATCAACTGGTTTACAAGGAGTACTTCTTGATGATGGGATCCGGGTCTCCTCCAGATCTAACTGGCTTAGCTGTAAGGATAACTCCAGGCTACTGGTTTCCATGCTGGACTGTTCAAACATTCTTTGGGCATCAGTGTCATTCTGAGGCCCTCCCAATATCATGCCATCTGTCCCTTTCACTCGCAATACTTGCAACTTGCATGGTCGTCCATAAAATGTACAATACAGAAAGTTGCCCGGTAAAACAATCTTGCCATCTAGAAAATAATTTATTAATATACATGTTAGCATAATAATTTTACCAGTTTAATGTTTAAATAGTAATATATTTCATCTACCATCTGGCTGAAAAGACTAAATCAAAGATGGAGTATTAATAAAGTAACTGTCATAAAAAAACTGAGGACCTAATATTCCCCTATAATATAGCACCATCTGGAGATAGAAGGAAAAATGATTATCTGAAATCTTCCATACTCAGTATAGCTCAGATTCTGTCAACCACATTAACAAATAGCCGGACATTCCACATTCAATAATAAACTAAACCCAAACCAGCACTCCAAGATAGCATCACTCAACTGAAAGGGCAAGAATGCAAGGGTTAAAAGTCCCAGTTCTACCACTGACTCTTTCCACAGACAAATCATACATTCTTTCCACTGCTCAACTTCCAATTAACCAGGAAAAGTAACACATCCGTATCTTAAAGTATTTTCATTCACTGAGGGGAATATTCTCAAAGCTATTTTGAAGAAAACTACTATGCATATATAAGCCCTCAAAGACCCTTTATTTGCTGATGCCTTGCACCTTAAAACTTAAGAAAACAATTTAAAATATTTGTCTCACCTAGTTTCCTCAGGATACAATCAGTCAGTTCTTCTCCATTAATTTCCATATCTTTGTCACTGTAAAAGGATGAGAAGGGGACAGAAATCAGCATTAAGTACACCAGAAACTAAACTGCGGTGTAAAATTACATGTATATAGTTATAACATAGACTTAAAAGAATAATCCATCTGCAACCTTAAAATAAATAATGCATACAACTTTGAAATGATTTACATTTTTCAGAAACTTATAGCCATGAAAATATCATTTGCAATCTGGTACCTTAGTGGCCTTAATCAATGTTCTTCAAAACGCAAGGGTAATAAAATCGTTTCAGTCAGCCCCATCCAGCACTTTTTTAATAGAGTAAGAAATGCAGGGTACACTGAATATAGAAAGCGTAAATACTGCTTTGTAAAACATTAATTCCTAACACATACATACACACACACACACGTACGTAGGTGCACTATACCTATGGAATGTGTATATACAAAGAATCATGATGAAAAACGCATTTTTATTAAGTGTCGTAGTCAAAAACATTTTTCAAACACTGACCTAAACTAATAATTTCCTTTAGGAAGCTGCATAGTTTGGAGAAAGGCTCTTATTAATAACTTACTTCATTTCCTTAGTATGACTTATAAATTATTTCTTCAAGAAAATTAAGTCCTATATAGTATGTTACTTGAAGAGGCAGAAGTAGGAAAAAGGGGAGTAATGATTACAACAAAGGATTTTTCTGAAGAAAGGACATGACTGAGGAAAAACGAGACCCCCTTCTTCCTAATAACTGTGTCTCCCCAGAGTCACTTAAGCGTAGGAAGTGAACACAACTAAATATCATGCATTTGTAAAGAAACCTGCTCTTGGAGAGTTCTCAGAACATGAGCATTTTTCCTCCTTCCCCATGCATATGCAGCCCATATCAGGAGGGGCTACAAACAGCTCTCTGATTCTGTCAGTGACCAGTGAAGGGGAGACAGTTTAGCTCAAGGGGAAGTGTAAGTGGAAGCCGGGCATAATGGCTCGAGCATGCCTGTAATCCCAGCACTCTGGGAAGCTGAGGTGGGTGGATTGCCTAAGCTCAGGAGTTCAAGTCCAGCCTGGGCAACATGGCAAAAACCCATCTCTACAAAAAATGCAGGCCAGGTATGGTGGCTCATGCCTGTAATCCCAGCACTTTGGGAGGCCAAGGCAGGCGGATCACAAGGTCAAGAGATCAAGACCTTGGCCAACATGGTGAAACCCTGTCTCTACTAAAAATACAAAAATTAGCAGGGCATAGTGGCACACACCTGTAGACTCTCCTGCCTCAGCCTCCCTAGCTACTTGGGAGTTGCTTGAACCCAGGAGGTGGAGGTTGCGGTGAGCCGAGATCACAGCACTGCACTCCAGCCTGGCGACAGACTGAGACTCTGTCTCCAAAAAATAAATTATATGCAGATATATATATACACACACACACACACACACAAAAGAAAATTAGCTTCGCAGGACGTGGTGGCATGTGCCTGTGTGCCCATCCGGTCAAAAAAAATTTTTCCTCCAATCACTTTTTTAATTTCTTGAGATGAGGTCTTGTTCTGTCACCAAGGCTGGAGTGCAGTGGCGTGATCTCCGCTCACTGCAACCTCCACCTCACAGGCTCAAGTGTTCCTCCCACCTTAGCCTCCGGAGTAGCTGGGAACACAGGCGCTCATCACCACACCCAGCTAAAATTTTTTTTTTTGTATTTTTTGTAGAGACAGTGTTTCACCATGTTGCCCAGACTGATGTTGAACTCCTGAGCTCAGGCGATCCACCCACATCACCCTCCCAAAGTGCTGGGATTACAGGCGTTCCAATCACTTTTATCAGTAATAATACAATATAGTCAATCCTCAATACCTGTGGATGCTGTATTGGCAAATTTATCTACTCCCAAAAATTTATGTGTACCCAAAATCAATACTCATGGAGCATTTCTGTGACGTGGAAAAGCAGCAAAAAATCTGGGTCCAACACCCACGTTACTAGCTTATGTAGGATAAGGTGACACTCCGCCTTGTTTCAGCTTTCATTCAGAGATGACCAGAAAATGGAAGTGACAGGGGACACAGCAGTGTAGTGAAGAAGCTCCAGGCCTGAAGCCAGTTGGAAAGGGTTTAAATCCTGTAGTGGGGCAGTCTCAGGCAAGTCCCTTAACACTTCTAAATCTCCTCTTCTCTTTTGTAAAATAAAGAAGATAAAATCTACCAGAATGAATTATTTTGGAATTTTAGGACTATAATCTACATAAAATGTATATATATATTTATTCTATGTGTGTTGCACATGTATACACACACACACATACACACACGTATTTCCCTGTAGAAGAAATGGTTCAGTATATGCTAACAGTGTTCACGGCAACTTTAATCAAACATAACTAATCACAAATAATGAGAATCAACAATATATTCAAATATAAGAGAAAGCATGAAAAAAACAGAATGAGGGGGAAATTTCATAAATCAAATATACATATTAACTAATGAGAAAATGTTATCGCCTTAAATGCTTACATTTACTTCTGTTTATGGAACTCTAAACCAAGTTATACTTAATCATTTTGATTTATTAAACTCTAAATAGAAGATATTTACAAATCTATGTAAGAACAGTAAAAATACCAAACCAGTTTTGCTTTTAAAAAAATAATAGTTGCACATAAACTAATTTCCACTAGAAGGAGCTCTAACATTACTATTAGTAATAAAATCTTTCAGTTGCAACTGAAGGATTTAGCAGACTAAAATGACTGATTTTCCCAATTGGAAATTAAAATTTTTTTTTTTTTTTTGAGACAGAGTCTCACTCCATCACCAGGCACCAGGCTGGAATGCAGTGGTGCGACCTCAGCTCACTGCAGCCTCCACCTCCCGGGTTCAAGCAATTCTCCTGCCTCAGCCTCCAGAGTAGCTGGGACTACAGGCGCGTGCCACCACGCCCAGCTAATTTTTTTGTATTTTTAGTAGAGACAGGGTTTCACCATGTTGGCCAGGATGGTGTTGATCTCTTGACCTCGTGATCCACCCACTTTGGCCTCCCAATGGAAATTAAATTTCTTGTCTATACTCAGCTGCCACATTTAAAACATAAGATTTTTTAAAACAAAATTTTAAAACCTGAGCTTTCATTTAAAACATGTACAGTCCTCTATAATAAGCAATCATTAATCACCTAAGACTGCTGTGCATTCAAGAGGTCTGACTAGCTTGTAGATCATCATAAATGCCAATTCCAGTCAACAAATTACTGCTACCTGTGGCACTGTTTTAAGACATAGTCTGAGGAATAATCCAGTTTAATCTGAACAATACTATTAACTACCTCATAAAATATTAGGCAAGTTATTTCTCCTCATTAAGCTGTTTCATCTGTTAAAAAAGGGAAGGGTAAATGTGTGTATGTGTGTAAGCATACATACATGCAATATGTACAAAGCTTCTATATGCAGCTGGTACTCAACATGTTATCTCCTGTCCTTTCTGCTTTTTATTGTTCATTAAACTGTTACTATAAGCTCTGAAAACATTTTCCTGTTATAAAGGAAAAATTATGCCAAAACTCAAGTCTAAAATCTACAATAGTAGCAAAAGAGAAGCAAACATTTTAAAATGAAGCTAATGACTAGAAAACAGTTTGTAGGACTTACATATAATGTAAACACATCCCCCAAACTATTACTAAGATGACATTAAAGTATAAAAAGATGCTTTTTGTAAATGACTTTTGATAAGACTGTATATGCAAACTGAATCAAAATCCTATTAGATATAGAATATCCAGGAGGATGGATAATATACCTTAACTATCTTGATACGTAGATTCAAACAATTAGCCTGTGGTGAGGGATCATTTTAAACCCTGATAGTAATTACTGTTTGTTTTACTACATTGAATAATCAGCAAATTAAAATATACAATCGAGTTCTTTGCTTGCACCGTCTTAATTAAAACTTGTTCCTGTTTGACTCACGGTAATCCACCCTTTTCTTTACAATTCTAAGAAAAGAAGTCCTGATTACACTGCAAGCCAAAGTAAAAAATACTGCTAAATATTCATCAATGAAAATTACTCTCAACTAAAATGTCAGGGCATACGCTAATCATGAAAAATAGAAGTCCTTAGTCTATAAATTATAACGCACTCATTTAGCTTCTGTTGTCTAATATAACACAAGTAGCCACTAGCCACTCCACACGTAGCTCTCAACTGCTTCAAATGGGGCTAGTCCAAACTGTGACGTGCTTCAAGTATAACATACACACTGGATTTTAAAGACTTGGTTTGAAAAAAAGGATGTACAATATTTTATTGGTAACTTTTTTCTTTCCTGAGACACGGTCTCACTCTGTCACCCAGGTTGGAGTGCAGTGGCACAATCCTGGCTCACCGCAACCTCCGCCTCCCAGGCTCAAGCAATACTCCTGTCTTAGCTCCAAACAGCTGGGACTACAGGTACACACCTCTATGCCCAGAAATTTTATTTTTTTGCATTTTTTGTAGAGACAGGATTTCTCCATGTTGCGCAGGCTGGTCTCGAACGCCTGTACTCCAGAGATCCACCTGCCTTGGCCTCCCAAAGTGCTGGGATTATAGGCATGAGCCACCACACCTGGCCCTTATTGGTAATTTTTTATAATTACATGTTAAAATACATTTTTACATATATCAGTTAAATAAAACATAGTATAATAATTCATTGCACCTGTTTCTCTCTACTTTTTAAAATGTTACAAGAAAATGCAAAATTACATATGTGGTTTACATTTGTGACTCTTATTATATTTCTACTAGGCAGCTTTGATCCAGAGAGTCAGCAAAGAAAAGAGCCAAACCTCAGTGCCACATCCATCTCCTCAGCCTGTAGCACAGCACCCACAAGAGGCTGGACCTGGATGGCATCACCAGGCCTCACACCCACATTCTTCTGTGCCATTTCACTCAGGCCAACTTTGCCTCCAGGAAATCCTGCAATAGGCCAGGCTGTATAGACCTGCCAGACAGAAGAAATAAAAATGGTAGAAAATAAATATTCATAGACCACCATCAATATATAAGGCAGAATGCTAAGCACAGTCAAGTACTTAGATATGCAAAATACAGTCTTTACCTAAAAGGAGTTATAACCTGACACCAATTGCAATAAGATAAATTGCATTTAAAAAAAAATTTAAATACGACATGGGCTCACGAAAAATAAACTTTATAATAAATATTATATCTTTTTCTAAAGATCAAGAATTACCCCACAGTGAAGATGGTAGAAGATAAGAAACGTAGATATAGGAAAAAAGATAAAGGCATTAACAGGTGATAACGAGAAAAATGACAAAAATACTAAGGCAAGATAACCTGTAAAGTAATCTAGCCTGGAAATTAAACTAGGAAAACATTCAGGAAATAGTGAGGAACACAGCACAAGAGCTTTGTCAGAACCTGAGTCTTATTACATTTAAATGTTAAGCGAGAGGAGCAAAAATTTCTAGCTTGAGCTCACACATTTATAGTCCTCTCTTCTGTAAGACACAGTAAAGGATCTTTAACGTATAAGCCAGAAAAATGAAAAGAACAGGAGTGGTGTCATCAGCAGACAAAAAATTTCAAAGTATTTCCAGAGGATCCCCAGCAGATCAGAGAAGCATCAGAGGAAGCCATGAAAGAGAAGAGGCTGATAGCAGAGAAGAATGCCAAGTTGCCAAAAATGATACAGGAAAGGGTTCCAGGCTTGGTAGTCTTGGAATCTCAGATATAAAGAATGACGGCAAGGAGAAACAGCTGAAACCAGGGAGAATAGTAAAATGTTTGTATACAGAACAGGTGATCTTGTTACCCCACAATAACTTTTTTTTAATAAAGAAATATAACTAACTGACAGGGAGAAATACTGTCACTACTTCCGGAGGAAACACTTCTCTCTACATCGTAACATTTTAGGGGCTACTATTCACAGCAGAGTCATACACATGAAAGGAAAAGAGAGTTAATATGCATGGTATCTCTTTTAAAATACAGTTTTTCATTTATTCCTGGTTGTGTTAAAAATTAAAAACAGAGGCCAGGCGCAGTGGCTCACACCTGCAATCCCAACACTTTGGGAGCCCGAGGTCGGCGGATCACTTGAGGTCAGGAGTTCAAGACCAGCCTGGCCAACAAGGTGAAACCCCATCTAAAAAAAAAAAAATTAAAAACAGAAATATGTCAAACACAGGTTGGGTATATCTTATCTGAAATGCTTAGGGCCAGAAGCGTTTGGTATTTTCCATTTTGGAATATTTGCCTTATGTTTACTAGCTAAGAATCCCAAATCTGAAATCCAAAATGTTCCAATGAGCATTTCCTTTGAGTACCACAGCACTCAAGAGGTTTCAAATTTTAGAGCATTTCAGAGTTCGGATTTTTGGATTTGCAATGTTCAAACTGTATTTCTAAACCAAGGAAACGAAAAAGACTCTTACCTCTTGCTTTCCGTTTAAACTAGTAAGCAACACTGGTCGACCTATGCATATATTTGCAGACTTCATAGTGTTGAGTCCAAGATGGATAAGGGAATTCTGGAATGTTTTAGGAATTTTGTCATCTACTACGAAGGAAAAGAAAATTATTTTTGTACTACTTTGTAACTGAAGTTAAAGCACGCTATCTTTTGCAGTAAATAAAAATCCTCTAACCATATAATCACATGAATATACTTACCATACCCTGGAGAAACTAGTGGTCCAACTTTTGTTATAACAAAAATATTTAGAACCAAAGGCTTTTGAGGGTCTACTGGCAACATATGAAGTATTAACTAAAAAGAAGATGTTCTACGGAGTGAGAATGGGTTCCATCTCTTCTTTTTTAGTCTCTAATTTCATTTAGAACTAAATATAATGCAAAAGAGGGTCTCTGAGCTTTAAGTTCAAAGTTGAGTCAGCTAGCAGTATTCAAAATATTGAACTGGGAACTGGCACATCTATCTGGCTCTAGCGGATTAAGTTGTTTCTACTTCTGCCCTACATTATGGTCACCAGATCTTTTTCTTTTCTATTACCAAGAATACATAAAGATAGTAACACAAGTCTTATTCCTTATACAAACACACTGACTGAAATCACCGCTAGTGATTTCAACTTCTGGCTGAAAAGGGGGGCCCAGAATTCAGTCCAGTTGACAACACCTCTGATAATTATGGGCTGACATCTCTACTCCTTCCTAGCCACCCCACCCCCAACAAGCTCCTATTATGGTTAGGTGTCCCCCCTCTAATTCCTCCAGCACTCTGTGCTGCCAGTTAATAGCATTTATCATCATAACATTCATGTCTTTCTCCTTCATTGTACACTGCTTTGAAGCAGTAATTGGGTCCTATTTTTCTCTGTATCTCCAATGCTTAATAGTACATTAAATATAGCAGTTGCATAATAAATGGCCATAAAATGAATAAATGTAGTAAATGTGAAAATAATATTTTTCTTTTCAGCACAAAATCCATGAAACGTTTATGAAATTTTAAAACGTCACAACTGCTCAAGGAAATAAGAGAGGACACAAACAGATGGAAAAACATTCCATGCTCATGGTTAGGAAGAATCAATATTGTGAAAATGGACATACTGCCCAAAGTAATTTATAGATTCAACACTATCCCCATCAAGCTACCAATGACCTTCTTCACAGAACTGGAAAAAACCACCTTAAACTTCATGTGGAACCAAAAGGGAGCCCGCATAGCAAAGTCAATTCTAAGCAAAAAGAACAAAGCTGGAGGCATCATGCTACCTGACTTCAAACTATACTACAAGGCTACGGTAATCAAACAGCATGGTACTGGTACCAAAACAGAGATATAGACCAATGGAACAGAAGACAGGCCTCGGAGGCAATGCCACACATCTACAACTATCTGATCTTTGACAAACCTCACAAAAACAAGCAATGGGAAAAGGATTCCCTGTTTAATAAATGGTGTTGGGAAAACTGGCTAGCCATGTGCAGAAAGCAGAAACTGGACTCCTTCCTGACACCTTACACTAAAATTAACTCCAGATGGATTAAAGATCTAAACATAAGATCTAACACAATAAAAACCCTAGAAGAAAACCTAGGCAAAACCATTCAGGACATAGGCAGGCAAGGACTTCATGACTAAAACACCAAAAGCATTGGCAACAAAAGCCAAAATAGACAAATGGGATCTAATTAAACTCCAGAGCTTCTGCACAGCAAAAGAAACAATCATTTAGAGTGAACTGGGAACCAACAGAATGGGAAAAAACTTTTACAATCTACTCATCTGACAAAGGGCTAATATCCAGAATCTACAAAGAACTAAAACAGATTTACAAAAAAAAAAAAAACCCATTCAAAAGTGGGCAAAGGACATGAACAGACACTTTTCAAAAGAAGACATATAAGGCCAACATATGAAAAAATGCTCATCATCACTGGTCATTAGAGAAATGCAAATCAAAACCACATTATGATACCATCTCACACCAGTTAGAATGGCAATCATTAAAAAATCTGGAGACAACAGACGCTGGAGAGGATGTGGAGAAACAGGAACACTTTTACACTGTTGGTGGGAGTGCAAATTAACTCAACCATTGTGGAAGACAGTGTGGCAATTCCTCAAAGACCTAGAAATAGGAATTCCATTTGACCCAGCAATCCCATTACTGGGTATATACCCAAAGGATTATAAATTTTTCTATTATAAAGACACATGCACACGCATGTTCATTGAGGCACTGTTTACAACAGCAAAGACCTGGAACCAACGCAAATGCCCATCAATGATAGACTGGACAAGGAAAATGGGACACATATACACCATGGAATACTATGCAGCCATAAAAAACGATGAGTTCGTGTCCTTTGAGGGGACATGGATGAACCTGGAAACCATCATTCCCAGCAAACTGACACAAGAACAGAAAATCAAACACTGCATGTTCTCACTCATAGGCAGGTGTTGAACAATGAAAACACATGAACACAAGGAGGGTAGCATCACACATTGAGGTCTGTTGGCGGGGACTAAGGGAGGGACAGCGGAGGGGAGTTAGAAAGGGATAACATGGGGAGAAATGCCAGATATAGGTGACAGGGATGATGGCAGCAAACCACATTGCCATGTATGTAGCTATGCAACAATCCTGCATGTTCTACACATGTACTCAGAACCTAAAGTGCAATAAAATATAAAAAATAAAAAAATAAAAAGATTTTTAAAAGTCACAACTTCATTATAAAATTTATTGTAAACATATATACCATAATCACGGAGCTCTTAAGTTTCCCTTAATAATCAGAAGAAACAGATATTTTGTAATGAAAAAGAAATTAAATCAATGAAAGCAAAACCATAAGGCACAAATTTGATTTACATTATTCTGTCACTACAAAATAACCTCCCAACATGTTTCTTGTTCTTCTTATAAGAGGTGCAAATCTAGAAAAACAAAGCATCTCACAGAGCTAAGATGAACAGCACTGGTATAAAACAAAATTAACACTACTGCATAATTTGAGAAGCTGGACAGAAATTCAACCTTCCAATGAGCATTAGGTCTCTTACATAACTTGCTGGTCATTAGCAGTAAAGCATACTGCTGTTAGATGACCTCGTAATATTCAGTTCCTGCCTTTTGCTTCCTAAACCTATGAACTAACTTTCCCTTTTGACAATTACCAAACAAGTGTTCTCAGTCCTTCCCAAGATGTTAATTTTCTTCTTCTCCTGCCACCCTATCTGGCACATTCTCCATGCCCCAGGATTTAGCAATGTATCACAGATTTCCCTAAATATCTCCACACTTCTCTTTCAATGGTAATCATGTTCAAGTTCCCATTCACTGGTCTCATTTTCCAAAACACCACCACTGTATTCTCTGCTTACACAACACAGTTCCCTTCTCACCTCACTCCTCCAACACTTTAAAAATATGTCAACATCTAATTTCTCCATTAATCACCTTCACATTTATTGAGCACCTTAAGTATCAGATTAACTAACAAGACAGTAAAAATAATTTCAAACAACCATCCACCCTTCATTTATTCATCCAGCAAATATGTACTATCTGCCTACTATATGGCAGACACTATGTCAGGCACTTTTATTCACAAGTCCTTGGCCTCACAGAGTTTATGGCCTTGAAGGATGAGTGAGTTATTAAACAATCAGTGAATAGCTGCAAAATTATAAACTAATATTAATACAATGAAAAAATAAGTCAGAATGCTAGAAGAGCCTATAATGTGGGATCTGAAAATTTCTAATAAGAGAATGTTTCTCAAAGGAAGTGATATTAAAATCAGATCTGAAAGAAGAGTAGAAACTAACTAAATGAAGCGAAGAAAAAGATAATTCCCAGCAAAGAGAACAGCATGTACAGATTTCCTGGGCAGAAGGGGGTATGGCGCATCCTCAGGAGAGTACAGGCAGAGTGGTGAAGACATGAGGAAGCCATGTAAAGGAGGTCAAGGCCACCCAGGGCAATAGTGCAATAGGCTACATCAAGATGCTGGTCATTACTCTGACAGCAATGGGAGCCCAGAGAGAGATGAAAAGCAACGTTGTCACAGGATCTTCATCTTAAAAGATCATTCTGGCTGCACAATGGAAAAGGAATAAGGAAAGGGGCAATACTGGAAGCAGGAAAATCAGTTAAAAGGCTGTTGTAGCAGTCCAGGTGAGAGACAATGGGTCTGAAATTAAGGTAGAAACAGTGGGAATGGTGTGTAAGAGAGGAATATGGAACATATTTAGATGATAAACATGATTTACTGGTGGACTAGGTATGTGAGATCGGGGAGCAGGGAGGTGTCATGGATGAATTTTGCAACGGGAAAAACTGAATTTTGCAATGGGAAAAACTGAACAGAGTTAAAGTTTGTTTTGTTGGAGGAAATACAGGCTCTTGAAGTTAGTCCTGAAGTATCTTTGAGATACCCATGAGAAGAGCTATTTCACAGTGCTATTCAAAATGTGGCCCACAAACAATTTGTTACTGCTTCATGACAAGTACAAATCAAGAGAATAAGCATTTAGAAGCTTTTATTGAAATTTACAGAGTAATTTCACATCTGTTTAATACAAAATTTTCCTAACTTATTTTTCTAGAAAATAATTTTTACTGTATTTTACAAAAGTGCTAATCTGTGACCTAAGGTAAATTTTAAAGCCTTCACCACAGAGAGCTTGAGAAGCATTGGTCTAAAAGACAACTGTATCAAGGCACAAAAACAAAAGATTTACAAATATAAATCTGACACTAAAGAGACTATAGATGGGAAACTCTGGGCACTGGATGAACTTGCCAAGGAGAGAGGCTTTATTGAGAGGGGAAAAAAATGTTTCGAACTAAAAATTGACGAATTTCAACATTTAATGGTCAAGGGAAGAGGATCAGCCTGCTAAGGAAAATGAAGTACCAATAAAGATGGAGAAAACTAGTAAAGTTTGACAACACATAAGAAACAAAGTGTTTCAAGAAGAAGGAAATGGTCAATAATACCCAAAACTGCTGTGGTCAAGTAAGGTTTATCAACACGCAGCTGCTCGGAGACCACACCAGAACAGTTTCCATGGCATGACGGGGTGGAAGTCAAAAAGAATAGGCTAACGAGTGAGTACGTAAGTGATGAGGCGGCAGAGACCACTCTATTTAAGAAGTTTGGCAATGGACAGAGAGATGGTTGTAGGAAGAAAATGTGAAGCTTTTGTTCTGATTTAAGATGGAAGAGAAATGAGCATGTTTACATGTCAATGCAAAGGATCTAGTTCATAAAGAAGTTGAACCTTCAGGACAGAACAAGTTGTGTTCCGATACCTAAGAAAGAGCGAAAACACTATGTGAACTCTAAGACTGTCTTTAAAGTTTGATTAGACATAAAACATTTTGCCACTAGTTTAGTCTGGTCCATTGTTCAAAGCTATTACTCATCAAATATAAATTTTCAATGTATAATTCAATTTACAAGACTTTTAGATATAAATTCATTCTCCCAAATAAAGGGAGCTGTCATCTGGGACAATGGCTTTGAAGTAAAACGCAACTGGATTCAAATATCGCTCTTCCACTTAGTATCTGTGAAACCTAAATGGAATCACGTTAACTTTTCTTCCTCTATAAAAACGGGCATTACTGTACCCATCGGTCACAGCTTCTGTAGAAATTAGATGAGATAAATATACTGCTAACACTAGTGTGAAGTTACTAGCAGTTATTAAACATCATAACCTGTGCAGTACTGGAAGAAAATGCTATAATCACTCCTACAGGCAGACTGATCCACATTTTTACTGGTTAGTTTTTTAGGATAAGTATTCCATGTTCGCTAGTTATGAACAATTTTGCAATTAATTGTGTCGTTAATGTTAAATGAGACAAAGCGTTTCAAGTGCAACTTAAAAATTCAAAACAATTTACAAAAGAGACGCCTTTACACGGATAAACCATTTCAGCCTAACTTCTCCAGTGCAGGTGTGGCTACGGTTGAATGCTTCTTACAAACTAAGTTTTACACGCTTCTCTGTCGCTCTCAGACCTATGTCACGCCCAACTTTCAAAAGTCTCTGCACCCCAAGTCAGCATTACTGAGTCTCCCTCCCCTCAGGTTGCTCCCCCTCTGCCTCTAATCTCCCTCCCGGAATTCTTTACCCTTTTCTAAGAAGTTGGTCACCGTCAGAGTCCCGGCGGCCGCCGCGAAGTCTGACCCAGCAGAAGGAGTCCGTGCCCCCGCACAAGAGGAAGCAGCAGAGGGCAAGGGCGAACCATTTTCCGCGCTTTGGTTCAGCCGCTTTCTGTTCTTCTTGGAAGACATGATCAGCAGGAACCCTGTACGAAGTTGCAAAGCCGACTCAACGTGCGCGCTTCAACCGGGAGAAAAACTTCCGGGGCAGAAATCAGCGAGGTTCCGCCCCTGCGCCGTAATACCCTGAGTGGAGCGCAGTAGCGTCAGCGTGGTGGGAGGGACGGAGCGTTTCCAAAACCAGCAATCTTTGGAACGGCTGCGGGAGTTCTGGGGTCTGCAATAGAAGATACGTTCGGGGAACGGAACTGCCACTTAGATTGCAAATTCCTGAAAAACGGGATGCTTTTGCATCTCCTCCCGGCTTTCCCATCTCTAAACCAACCTTTGTTGACTTAAACTACCAAACAAAATCAGTGGGTGGCGGTGGGGGAGGAGGTTTTCCCATCTTAACTGGAGCGGGGCAAGAGTGGCTGGTGGACGACTTCGCGGTCTCCTTGGCGTAGCTCAGCGGAGCGGTAACCCCAGCTCAACTCTGAGAGCGAAATGATGGCACTCCTCTAAAATGTACGGCCGCGAGCTCCGCTCTAGAGCGCGGAGGGGTTAAAAGGGCTTAGGCTGAAGGCAACTGCGTGGAGATGCGGCCCCTGTTAAGCTGTGGCACCTGGCGCGCGGTGCTTTCTCGGGCCTGGAGACCTAGGCCTTCGGCGGGTTACCTGAGGGCCTTGGGCGCACAGGTTTACGCGCGGAATCCCCCAGTTGGAGCGTGCGAGCTGCAGGGCGAGCTGGACAGATTCGGGGGCATCTCAGTGCGCCTGGCGCGGATCGACGCGCTCGACCGCCTGGACGCCGCCGCCTTCGAGAAGGGCTTGCAGGGCAAGTGCGCCTGAGGTGAAGGGCTCCCGGGGCTCCAGAGCTTTTCTAATGAAATAACCGCGGCCCTCACTCCCGAGTCGCTCAAAGTGCACCAGTATCGAGCCCAGTGGAAAGGGGAAAAGGCACACGTGACCCGGACCCGTTTTCTGGAGCATTCGTTCTTAAACCCTTCGCTGGGAAGTCTCTAAGGCGATTAGGTGAAATGGTGAAGATCCCGGGGTTTGGAATCTGCGACCCTGGTTGCTGGTCCACTCTAGTGTGGGACATTCGGAAATTGCCGTAAACCACCATTTCCTATTCCATAAACCCCGGTAATAGGAATTCCTGGGATTGCTGAGAATTAATTTGGATACTGTATATAAAGTGCACAGCACAGTGTCTGCCACATATTTAACGCTCAGTAGATGTTTGTTAATACTATTACATTTTTATCATTTACCGAGCCTTGGTTCTGTCGGACAGTTTTCTCAAGGAAAAAAACTGTCTCGCATTCTAATATGGGTGGTTTATTGAGTGTACCAAAGAGGCATTTTTGTTTGTGTGTGTGTGTGTGTACATAGTAGGTGTATGTTTATGGGATATATGAGCTATTTTGATACAGGCATATAATGTGCAATAATTACATCAGGGTAAATGAGATATTCATCACCACAAGCATTCAACCACAATCCTGTTACTCTTTTAGGGTTTTTTGGTTTTTTTTTTTTTTTGGAGACAGGGTATCATTCTGTTTCCCAGGCTAGACCGCAGTGGTGGGATAATGGCTCACTGCAGCCTCCAACTCCTGAGCTCAAGCAATCCTCCCACTGCAGCCTCCTGGGTAGCTGGGACTACAGGCGTGCATCTAGCTAATTTTTTTCTATTTTTTTCTAGAGACAGTGTCTCACTGTGTTGCCCTGGCTGGTCTTAGTCTCCTGGGCTCAACTGATTCTCCCGCCTTGGCCTCTCAAAGTGCTAGGATTACAGACAGGAGCCAACGCACCTGGCCTGAATTATTATTGAATATAGTCAGCGGGTTGTGCTATCAAATACTAAACCAGACAGGTTCAAAGTGTCACATTTGTATACAAATTGGGTCAACAGCTATCTCAGCAAGAACTGGAGTTTTTTAGAATAACACTTCTTTTATGATTAACCAGGGAGGATGGTGGGTGGTTTCAGTCTTCAGTAAGAACTACTGGCTTTGAACCTTGAGCCCAATGATAGGAAAGCTCAGATGGAGGAGCTTTCACTTTGGAAGAAGTCCTTGATTTAGTGCCACTGAGGGTCTTATAATCTAACTGAAGGCATAGCATCCAAATTCAACTATGGAAAGATCTCTCACACAGGAAACTCAAAATAATCTTTATCCTATTGAGCAATATGGCAAGAAACATATCTCTAAGTATAATTGAGCTAGTTATTTCAATATTTACTCGTTCTCATTCCCAGACTTCGTACCGCTTCACATTATTTTCTCTCCTAAGTGGGAGTTAATTGCTGACAAGCCCACTTAGACTAACAATGTCACTAATAGGAGAATCAATCAATTTATCTTCCACTGTGTGGGTAGACACAGGTGTTGCACACACTGATATTTATCAATGACCAAACAGGTGATCAAAGCACTACCCCCAGTCAACATGGTAAAGGAGAAAGCTATTCAATTTGGAGGTGCATATCCTGGGTTCAAATACCAGATTCTGCCACTTGCTTAGCCAGGCGTTAGGCAAATTGTCACTGAAAATAGTTGCTTCTTAGCTTGCTTTTTGTGAATAACACCGGCTCTAATTACTGGTTAGATACGTTGATCAAAGATGAAACTAATTTGTAAATTGAAGTACAAAATACTTGTTATATTTTTTCAATAAAACAAATTTTGTTGCACTTAGTGGTAGATGTTTTAGGATCTTTATAAATACTAATTCATTTCATCCTCCTAACAAGCCTTTGAGGTAGATAGTATTATTCCCATTTTAAAGAGAGTACTGAGGCACAGAGAAAAAGTTACTTCTGGCTCTAGACCTGTTTTACTCACTGCACTATGCTACCTCGAAGAACTACTGCTGGTTCTGTTGTTATAGTTGAACAAAACTAACTGAAGGTTAGTACCTATAAAGAGAAACTGTTTACACATGAATTTCACTATTCTTAGTCTTTAAGAATAAAGACTATTCTTTGTTGTTAGTCTTTGTGAACTAAGAAGTCCATATTCTTAGTGGAATATGAAGTCAACTATTCATATTCTTTTAGAACATGAACTATTGATGTTACCAACAACTGAAGTTAGAGGGATAAACAGGCAATATGTTGTTAGCTTCGCACATAATGTATCTGCGTCAGTAATGAAACAGCGCTGGTTCTGGTCCCTGCTATGCCACTGACTAGCTGTGTGACTTTAGGCAAGCCAATCATTTCATTAGTACAATTTGAGCCACGGTGCATAATGTAGGGTTAACCTGGAGAATTGCAAATGCATAGAATATTAAATAGGATTAGAAAACAGCTAATGGAAGTGATATCATTAGGTCATATGTAATAAGTTCTAATAAATTGTACAGACATAGTAGTTCTTAAATTCATATAAGGGAGAGTTCATGAGCAGTGGTTAGGAAAAGACTGGTCAAAGAGGTGGAATATGAACTGGACTTTGAAGGGTAGATATTAGAAGTGGGAATGGGAAGTGGGGGAAGAAAAAGCAATAAAGCTTATAGAGAAAAGAAGAAAGCAATTAAAAATGATTCTAAGATTGCAAGCATTGGTGCCAGAAATAAATAAGCTTATAATTGAAGCTGGTTTGGGGTATAAGATTCAGTTTTGCACACACTCTGTGAAGTTTGATGTAGTCAGGAAATATCTGGGAGCAACTGGAAAGCAGAAAGTGTAGTGTTCAGTGAAGTCAGGACTGGGCAGCCATCCTCATTAGGCGCCAGTTGAAGCAGTAGGAGTGGATGGATTCTCCAAGGCAAGAGTGTGGATATAAAACAGCAAGCAAATAGCATTCCTTCTAGAAAATAGCTTTTTAATTTGATTGGAAGGGTTGCCTGGGAAAGAGCACATGTGAAATTCATGGAATGATAGAAACATTCTATAATGTTTAATGTTAAAGTGTGAGTTATGGGTATATACCTATGTCAGAACTCATCAAATATACACTTAAGATTTGTATACTTCACTTTATGTACTTTACCTCGATTTTTAAAAGATGTAATCAGATTAAGAGAGCAAGGTGAGAAGGACCTGATCTCATAACTCCACTGCATGCTAAATCAAATCAGGAAGTCTTTATTAAAGGCCCCATGTGCCTGTCACTGTGCTAGGCACAGCAACTTTCAAAGAGGTAGAGAACATTGTCTTTTAGAGAGGAGCTTACTGCAGAGCTAGGGAAAAGAGAAGGGAAAGTTAATTAACCGTTAGATATATAATCAAGCCCCAAAGACAGACAGACAGACAGACATACACACACACACACACACACATGCTTTATAGGGTTTTATAAAGATTAAGTGAGATGATGGATGAAGAAAGCGATTTGAAAAGTTTTTCTAAAAACTGTAAAACTGAAGTATTCATTTCTTCACCCATAAACTTAAGGTAGTAATACTTTTCATGGTTGTGTACTTAATGAGATAATGTATATAAAGTGCTTGGAACTTAGTAAGTTTCAAATAGATATTTGCATCTTTTTCCCCTGGCTCAATCTTAAGTAATAAAGTAAGAGAATTTAAAGAAGGCAAAGAGAAAACCTATAATTATGTTCATCATGATATTATCTATAATAAAGAAAAATTAGAATTCTTGTGTGCTAGTAAAATGTGAAGTTTGATTTTTTCATTATATTTTTTATTTTCAAAATTTCTAGAACCAGCATATATTATTTAAAAACAAAGTTTAACTACCTTGAAATTTATACATTAAAAACATTATAGGAGAACTCTTAAAGGAAGAAAAAACAAGTCCATAATTGTCACTAAGATTAAACCTAAGAATGTTAAAAGGAGCAGCATTAAAATGGTATTTGATTTGGTCTAAATCCATTTATTTGTCCACTCTAAAATGTGCCAAGCATTGTCTTTGGTGGTATGGATATAAAGGTTAGCAATGTACTGACTTTATTCTCAAGGAATTCAGTCTGATGGAAAAATCATATAAACAAGGTGGTTATTATGGTAAGACATGGTAGTTCCAGTGCCAGCAATGTGAACAGAACATTTGGGGTCCTCTTTTGCTTAAAGATGGCTTCCTGGAGGAGGTGAAATCCTGAGGTGAATTTTAATTTATTCCACTAGTCTCTCTGGAAATTATTTAGACTTTTATCTTCTGCATTTAGTTGCAGTACAGAAATGGCGTTCAGAAGGTAGAACAGCTGTATGGCTGCACATTCCCATCCTCCAAAGCCGATTTATTGCCCCTGCTGCTTCCCTGGGCTTCCGTTTTCACCATGCAGAATTGGATTCATCAACGTTGACTCTGTGGCTGGGAGAAGGGCCCAGCAGATTACCAGGATACGCTTCACATCAAGTAGGAGTTGCAGGTCAGTTTCAAACTCATGATAACCAGAATTGACTTTTTAGAGGTTCACCCAATTCCTTGCTTGTTACAGCTAAGCAAATAGTTTATTCATATGGAATGAGTTATTTGATTAAATGATTACTGTTGTTCCACCTTATCTGCACAGGATGTGTTCCAAGACCCCAGTGGGCACCTGTAACCACAGATAGTACCAAACCCTATATATACCATGTTTTTTTCTTATCACACATATTTATGATAAAGTTTAACTGATAGTAAAACTATCAGGGACGGTAAGAGATTAATAGTAACTAATAATAAATTAGAATAATTATAACAGTATACTGTAATAAAAGTTATGTGAATGTGTTCTCTCTCAAAATATTGTTTTGTATTCACCCTTTTTGGGATGATATGAGATAATAAAATGCCCGCATGATGAGGTGAAGTGAGGTGAATGACAGGCATTATGACCTAAATGGAAAATTCCAGAAAAGATTTTTAGGTTTTAAATTGCATGCTGTTCTGAGTAGTGTGATGAAATCTCTCACCATCCTATTCTGCCCCACCCAGGTTGTGAATCATCCCTATGTCCAGTGTATCTACGATCTATAGGCTACCCATCCATTAGTTACGTAGTAGCCTTACCTATTATCAGATCAGCTGTCCCAGTATCACAGTACTTGAATTAAAGTAACCCTTATTTTCCTTAGTAATGGCCCCAAAGCACAAGAGTAGTGATGTAACATTTTCGGACCATGGTTGACCTTGTATAACTGAAACTACAGGAAGCAAAACTGGCCGAGGAGGACTATGGTATCTATTACATAGTGCTTTTAAATACATGAAGTTTGCCTCAATCAGGAGACAGCAGCACAGAGAACATCTTTAGTGTTTAGTTTTACAAAGGATATGTTTGAATATACTTTACACAAATAATTAAACTTCACTAAGATAGTAGCGCTGAATTGGGATCAAGGAATATATTTATTGTAGATAAAACATGTTAGCACTAATTATGTAAATTTGTAAAGTAAAAGATAACTTTTATGTTGAATTTCAGGTAAAGCAAACCAATTTTTTAATGATTTGAACATTACTTCTTAAAAATATTTACATTATTGTGCCAAACAGTTGTTTAAAATAGTGTAATTTAAGTATAGAGTAGAATTTTGAAGTTGCTGATTAGCTTCAGAGACATAGGAAAGTTGAGAGAAGACCTCCCTCAGAGTAAGACAGGGATTCTCAAATTGTATCTTGCATCAAAATCACCTGGAATCTTAAAACAGATTGCTGGACCCTATCCCCAGAGTTTCTGATTCAGTAGGTCTGGGGTGGGGCCTGAAAATACATGTGATTTTCCTGGCTGTTCTGTTTTTGCTGCTGCTGCTGCTGGTGGTGGTCTCAGTACTACCCTTTAAGAACTAGAGTTAAGGAAATTCCTAGATTTCCAGAAAACCTGTAATAGTAAGGAATCTTTATTACCTTAATAAATGAAAGCAATAAAACATATTATTTAATTAATGATTTTATTTGCCTTTATATAATTTACAAGAGTTTTTAAGGTAGTTTGCACATCTACAGTGTTTTCAAGTTGTTCAAGAATGTCTAATGATGTCTTTTCTGTCCGTGTCTTACTTCCCTGTAGCAAGCAGACATTCAGATTTCCATTCAGCTCTATTTCAAAAGATTCTACTCAATAATTTAGTGACAGCCTCACTCTTCAATGGAAAGTCATACAAATAATTATCATTTATGGGCACAGACTCTTAAGAGTTCCCAGTTATTACTACAGAATTGGGGATATATGCAGAAAGTATATCCTTTGAAGGACCTGTTCATAACTAAGTACCATATTGTGCGTTATAGTTTAGAGTGTCAGAGCAGTTCAAGGAATGGGAGATGCAGAACTTGACCAGTCTTGAAGACTCACTAGGATTTGAAGCCAGTATTGTGGGTGTGGATGAGGTAATGTAAGAAATTGTTCTGGAAAGGTGCAGAGTTGTTTTTTGTTTTGCTTTTTTTTTTCTTTTTGAGGCAGGGTCTCACTTTGTCAACCAGGAATGCAATGGCGTGATCTGCGCTCATTCCAACCTCCATCTCTCTAGCTCAAGTGATCCTCCTGCCTCCACCTCCCAAGTAGCTGGGACTACAGGCGTGTGGCACCACACCAGGCTCATTTTTGTACTTTTTTGTAGAGATAGGGTTTCGCCATGTTGCCCAGGCTGGGGTACAGAGTTTTTAGGTGGAGAGAAAAATAGTTGACATTTGTTATAAACTACCCAAGGCACATGTGGCTGGAATAGCATGAGCCATGGCTTTCTTTTGCTTTTCAAACTTAGCAAGCTTGTGTCTGACTCAGAGCCTACATACCTGCTTGCTCCTCTCCAGAACTTTCTTTATCTAGTTCTTTATAGCCAAAGTTTCTGCTCAAGTGTCTCCTTCTCAGAAAAGCTCCTGACCCTCCTGTCTAGAATTGACCTCTCCCTGCACGCTAGTGCCATCATTCCTTGTCCCTTTATCCAGCTCTATTTTTCTTCATAGCATTTATCACAGTCTAAATAAAATTATATTATATCATGTATATATAATTAATTATATTGTGTCACTTAATCTCCCCCACGGTAATAGAAACTCCATAAAAGCAGATATTTTGTCTGTCTTGGTCACCGCTGTATCCTCAGGCTAAAGACAGCAACTGGCATAAAGTAGATACTCAATATTTTTTTAATGAATGGGATGGAAATGTGAGCCTTCTGAGAGAGCAGTTGTAGTGTTGTGGAGGGGCAGTGGTGCACAGCGAAGAGTGTGCTTGCTCACTCATATCACTCACAGGATTATTGTGACTTATACCTGAGCTAATGTACATTGAAGCACAGTGCCTGAAATCATAATAATTTTTATGTTGCGACCAGCAGGGGTCGCTCAAACTGTGCTTTAGTGGTGCTGGTTTTGTCTGTGATACTGTGCTCATGTTTACAGTGAATTCGTTAGGGAGAAGTTCAATTTGAGTAATCACAAATTATTAAAATTTAAGAATAAGTTTCCTTGGCATTTCTTTGGCATTCTACCTCTTGTAAAGTCCAATTAAATTATCGTTTACATTTTCTAATAGAAGCCAACATTAATGTTAATTATACCTCAGTTGTGATTTTCCTTCCTGCTTTAAAATACTTGTGTAGTGTTTTCATTTCAATTGCATTTCAATTACTTTTCACCATATTACACATATTTATTCCTTCTCTACATTCTATCTCTATGTAGCATTTATTACCTTCTAATAGTCTATGTAATTTATTTTTTGTTTATTTGTTTTGGCACCTCCCCACGCACATACCAGAATATGAACCCCATAAGGATAGGGAGTTTCATTTGTTTTGTTCATCACTATATCTGGAGCACCTAGAAAAGTGCCTGACACATAGTAGGAACTCAATTAATATACCTGGATCTGTATACATTATATGTAGGAACTCAGTTAATATGGAAAGCATGAACAAATACGTAGAAAGTATCTTTTACCACATTATTGAAACACAAATACGTTTAAATCATAGCATCTAAAGGATCATAATAAAAATCACTAATGTGTCTTTTGTATTTTTGACCCAAGATTGCCTAAAGGGAAATAGTTTTAAAAAGAAAGAGACAATGTGCAATGTGTATGATGAATACATAAAAGAAATGGACGAGAACTTAAAACATGTATAAAATGAAGAAGTCTTCCAAAGTAGCATATTAGTAGATTATAAAATTGTATGTATATAATAAAGAAATTTAATTGGCTTCAGAAGGGTCTTGAAATGAATATTGAGATATTTGAGATTTGGATCATCGGGGGCACAGCCTATGTTCTATGCGTAGTGATTCAAGGAATAAAAATGAGAAGTCAATTCATTTATTCCATAAATATTGTAAGCACATATATTCTCTGAATGTTTGTTCCCCCTAAAATTCATATGTTGAAACCTAATCCCCAGTGTGATGGTATTAAGAGGTGGGGCCTTTGGGAGGTGACTAGATCGTGAAGGCAGAGCTCCCATGAATGGGATTAGTGTCCTTATGAAAGAAGCCCACAAGAGCTTGTTTGCCCCTTTCACTATGTGAGGACAGAGTTAGAAGGCACCGTCTGTAAAGAATGAGCTCTTATCAGACACTGAATCTGTCAGCACCTTGATCTTGGACTTCCTAGCTTCTTGAACTGTGAGGAATACGTTTGTTGTTTATAAACTACCCAGTCTATAGTTATGTTATTATAGCAGCCCAAATGGACTAAGACAAAATTGTCTGAACACTAAAGTAAGTGCTACAAAAGGATAGAAAGGTTAATTTATTTAGCACAGGTACCATCAGGAATAATCTCGTGAAGGTGATGCAGATGAGTATCTTATAAGTTACCATGTGCTAGAATGATCATTGGTACTTTAAGTTGTTAAAAGAACCTGGAACACTGAGAAATCACTTCCTTGCTGGAGAGATTTTACAAGTCTTCATGGATAAGGTCGTACAGGTTGAGCTTCCCC
The DNA here is from genome assembly GCA_963573385.1 of Cacajao melanocephalus. Taxonomy (NCBI): domain Eukaryota; kingdom Metazoa; phylum Chordata; class Mammalia; order Primates; family Pitheciidae; genus Cacajao; species Cacajao melanocephalus. The sequence continues at coordinate 39,365 of CAUYLG010056226.1, read as the reverse complement.
AAGCTACAAATCAAACATCCAAAATGCTGCAAAATCCGAAAGTGTTTGAGCACTGGCATGATGCTGCTAGTGGAAAATCCCATACTTGGCATGTGACAAGTCACAGTCAAAATGCAGTCAAAACTTTGTTTCATGCACAATATTATTTAAAATGCATAAAATTGCCTTCAGGCTATGTGTATAAGGTATATATGAAACATAAATGAATTCTGTGTTTAAACTTGGGTCCTATCCCCAAGATACCTCCTTAGGTATATGAAAATATTCCAAAATCCAGAAAAATCTAACACTTCTGGTCTCAGGCATTTTAGATAAGGAATACTCAACCTGTATTTGAACCAGGTCTTCAAGTATGGGTAGAATTTTGATCACCACAGATAAAGAGTGTAGGAGGAGAGTAGGTGAATGAAATTAATATTTTTCAATTATCTTTTCTTTTTCCCCCAATAGGAGCTGTATTTGATGAAAGTACTAGAAAAATACTGGTTGTACAAGATCGAAATAAAGTAAGTTGCTTCTGTTTTATAAATTGCTTTCTAAATGTTTCTTTCTAGAGAAGAATAAGATGTAGAAATTTTAATATGCCTAAGAGATTATAGAAAGATATTTTAAAAATCATTTTTAAGCAGTTATGGATCACTTATTTAAACCAAAGTACTTCTACAGTCCTTGAAAATTTCCAGGTAACACTCAGTATTATTATCTAATACTTTATGACTAAATGAAAATTATAAATGACTGTATTTAATTGGAAAGACAAGTCTGTTTTAATATATTATCAAGATATTCTTTCATTCCTTCAGCATTCAATGAGTTTCTACTTAGTGCCAGCTGCTGAGAATATAGAAAGCAGTAAGACAATATACCTTATGCTCTGCAGCTTACTATTTATTTGGAAAGGCAGTCATGCGGTAGATGATAGCAATTAACTTTGCCTGATGAAGTCCTCAAGGACTTCTCAGAGGAGGTGACATTTAAACTAGGTCTTGAAGAATGGATAGGAACTTTCCAGGTGCAGAAGAAAAAAGATTTAAAAAACAAACTGATAAAATTAGAATTGCTTGTATAAAGGCACAGAGCTCAGAAAGGGACTGATGTAGTTTAGAAATGATGGTAAAAAGTTCATTGTGGTCCAGAGTGTGGAGAGTGGTAAGATATTTGACCTGAGAGTTAGAAAGGAAGCAGAATGTGAAGAGGATTGGGTATCAAAATAAGGAGTTTAGGTGACTAGAAGCAACAAACATTTCTCAGAGAAGTACCATGATTAGGGATCAGATGTTTTCATGCTCGGCAGTCAGAAGTAAAAGTGAAAGAGAATAATGATGTTGATACTTTCTGAGACTTCAGCAAATATTAGTAGGCAGAGTCAAACATTTTCCCCCACCACATATGTTCTTAAAGTTTAAATTAATGGTTGTAATGATAGCTGAAAATGTGATCTAAAACTATTCTCATGGCTATAAGTAACTTTCAAGTTTTAGTTAAGACAGGATCTCTGATTCAAATTAAGCTTTTTATCCTCAACAGAAATTTGTAGAATACCTAAAGTCGTACTGTAACTAGCCCTCAATAAGTTTAGTATTTGAATTGGAACATACATATATGTCATGGGAATGACCGGAGAGTAGGAGGCATGATTGAGTGGTAAAAGTAGGGCCTAGTTATAAGGTACCTGAGAGCCAGGCAGATGAGTTTAGACTTGACATGGAAACAGTAACTACTGAAAGATTTTGATTGTGATAACAAAACTATAAAGATGATATATGAACAAGATTAATCTAATAATAATATGCAAATTAGCCTGACAACAGTATGCCCAATGAGAGGGAGCTGATATAAACAAAATGGACTTGGTAGCCAGATTGACCAGAGTTCCAATCCCTATGCCACTTCTGCTTTGGCAAGCTGGCTTAAGCCCATTGTGGATTTTATAACTCTTTCCAATATAGCAGACAGAAGATATGCCCAAACATTATTAACAAATGCTATAGGTACCAGTAACACAAATTGGTTAATTTCTTTTGTTATATTTAAAACATACTATACCTTGGTATGTAGCAGTTACTTCTAAAAAGATACCGTAAAAGGGTTTCACTGTCTTCTAAGTATATCCCTTTAACTATCTCTCTTTTCATTTAAAGAAGAAGCAGGTCATCAAAATTTATTTAATCTTGCCTGGGCTCACATGAATGATGTTACTGAGACAAAACTGGATCAGCAGACCCGGGTCCCTAGGGTTTGGCCATGCCATTAACTATCTTTCTGACTTTGAGTGAATCTCTGAGCCTCTGGGGACCTAAGTTTCCCCATTTACAAAATTTAAGAGTTAGACTCAATGGTCAAACAAAATATTATAATGCTGTAATTCTGTAATTCTATGTATCTTCCATGTACATAGCATAAATACTTTTATAATATATAGATATAATGTGGTCTAAGCCACTTTGGTATTTTGGAAAGAAAAGGGTAAACCATGAAGATTTTTTAAATAGCACACTGGGTTTCAGAAATGATTTTGTCAAATAAAATTTCATTCTGGACTTTAACAGAGGCTGAAAGACGGTAATATGATTGTTCCACTCTAAGCAGTCCTTCAGGGTTGGTTTATCTACCAAATAAGAATCTATCTGTTATTATTCATGTAATAAAACACAGAAATTCATAGAAAACAAACTTGGGTCTAATAATGTTAAAAACTGGATTGCAATCTGGAAAAAAGGAGATTTCCTGGCAGATATAGCTGAACTGTCTTACTCCAAACCTAGATAGCTTTATGTTTTTTGAGTGGGTTTTTGTTTCCTTATAAAACCTGCCAAGACAAGTGACTTATCACGTTCAGCTTACAGAAATCAACTCCCAGAGCAATCTGTACTCAAAATCTGTAATTGAAAAGGAAAGAAGTGAGTTAAGCTACATTTTCAAAACAAGGTAGTAGTGAAAACTATGTTTAATAAATTTGCCTGAATTCCAGATAAACCACTAAAACTTTTATGGTTCTCTGTTAATCACAGTTGCATTTAATGTGTCTCTAGTTTTATTCTTCTTAGTTTCAAATAAATGAAAGTGTTTTCTGAAATGTTTTTTAGGTTTTTCAAAATAGTCGGAAAACAGAGGGAGATCCAGACCTAATGACAAAACAAATAAATAAGTGTCATCCCATTGTGGGGGAAAACTCAGTCCACAGTGGCACTGTTTTAGTCATTCTTTGGAATAACTGAGTTCATCCTGTAATGCTTATTTATAAAGATTCAAGTGGAGAGTTTTCCCTTTTTCCACTCTGAGTTTCTTTTGTATATAGCCTTTACAGTCAATTGAAGGCCATACCTTTAGGCTTGGTGACTTTTGAGTAATTAACCCTAGATAGCTTCATGAATGGTTTATTTAGTGGCTCTTAGAACCTACAGCCATATCTATAGAGAATTAAATACCTTAATAAAGTCGTAGTACCAGCCTGTAGTGCACAGAAAGCTCTGATATGGCTGTTAGCCTTCTAGAAAGTCATAACCAAACATTAGTTAATACTTATTCCTCTGTTATAGCACACATTCCTGATCCTAGTTTATGAGAGTTTCAGGGTAAAAAAAAAAAATTTTAATTCTATCATCTTTTGCTCTGTCTGTAGAAATAAAACCAGATAATCAAATAATTTGTGATAACCTAAAGTACTTGCATGAAATAATTTCCATGAAACATTTCTCATTTAATAATCATACTTATTATCCCCATTATTTTAGAACTGAGATTCAGAGATGTTACAATAACTTAATCAACGTTACACGACTAGTAATAGGCAGAATCAGAAGCCTGTAGAGCAATCTTTTCACTAAACCTAAACTGAAAAAACAACATAGCCAGGAATGGTGGTACACAACTGTGGTCCCAGCTACTTGGAAGGATGTGGTGGAAGGATTGAGCCTGGAAGGTCAAGGCTGCAGTAAGCCATGATCAAGCCACTACACTCCAGCCTGGGTGACAGAATAAGACCCTGTCTCAAGAAAAAAAAAATCCAGGGAGTGGTAGAAAATGATTAATTTAAGGAGATAAAGAGTAATTATCAGTTCTCAAAACCTAGGATGATGATGTATTTTTAGAGTTTTTAGAAGACCCAAATAAAGACTCTAGACTATAAGTAGGAAGAAAGAAGTTTTTATTAAAAATCCGTTTGTTTTTGGCTCACTGAGATGGCTGAAATTTTCAGAGTACACATGATCCAGTAGTTGGTCCTTTAAAAGTTAACAAACTTTAATTTTTTTCTTTAAGCAGAGTTGTTTGGATTCTGAGTAAGATTAATTCAAGATAATAAGAGATTAATTTATAAATCAGAATGGCACTTTATTAATTCTGTTAATGGAAAAATCAGACTCTGTAAAAATTTTTTAAAAGGTTTATTCTGAATCAGTGAGTGACCATGGTCTGGGAAATGCGTCTCAAGAGGTCCTGCAAATGTGTGCAGTGGTCAGTTGAATTACAGTTTTGTTTAATATGTTTTAGGGAGGCAGGAATTACAAGCAGAGACATAAATCAATACATGGACGGTATACATTGGTTTTACCTAAAAAGGTGGGATGTTCTGAAGACGCGGGATGTTTAAAGAGGGGGCTTACTGGTTATAGGTAGATACACAGATTCTCTAATTTACAATAGATTAAGGAAGTAAAGCTTTGTGTAAAAATTTAGAGTCAGCAGAAAGAATGTTTTAAGTTAAAATAAGGAAGTCTGTTAACCAATACACTGGGTCAGAGTGACCTGCAGGGGTGTGTGACTTAACCCTTGTCTGGTGTGTCCTTAGATCCTGTTTATAACTTGGTATCTTATCATCACAAAGACTCCATTTTGTTAGCTTATGACCTTGATGTTAACATAATGCTGGTCAGTTGTGCCTAAACTCCAAAAGGGAAGGAGTATAATGAGGTTCGTCCAACCTCCCTACACATCCATGGCTGGGGATTTCGTTTTTAAGGTTTCTTGGCCAAGAGAGGGTCCATTCAGTTGGTAGGGGTTTAGGATTTTGTTTTTAGTTTACAATTCACAATAGGGGGAAAGGATCTAGGCTTTTTATTAGTAGAAATGAATTGGAGAAATATTCCCAAATGTGATATATGCTGCTTCCAAAATGTAAAAAAGTATTACTCTAGTGCTGTGATGGGGATAGTTGCAAGGTGCAGCAAATCGCCCATACCTTAGAGATCTGCAGACTACTATATTATCAGAAAGAGGTCCTGATCCAGACCCCAAGAGAGGGTTCTTGGCTCTCATACCGGAAAAAATTCGGGCGAATCCATAAAGTGAAAGCAAGTTTATTCAAGAAAGTAAAGGAATAGGCCTGATGCACAGTGTCTCATGCCTGTAATCCCAGCACTTTGGGAGGCCAAGGTGGGCAGATCACTTGAGGTCAGGAGTTCGAGACCACCCAGGCCAACATGGTAAAACCCCATCTCTACTTTAAAAAAAAATACAAAAATTAGCAGGGCATGCTGGCACATACCTGTAATCCCAGTTACTCGGCAGGCTGAAGCAGGAGAATAGCTTGAACCCAGGAGGCAGAGGTTGTCATGAGCCAAGATCATACCACTGCCCTCCAGCCAGGGCAACAGAGTGAGACTCGTCTCAAAAAAAAAGTAAAGGAATAAACAGTGGCTACTCCATATGCAGAGCCGTGACCTGGGCTTCTCCACTAAGGATACTTAAGAGTTATTTCTTGACTATATGCTAAACAAGAGTTGGATTATTCATGAGTTTTCCAAGAAAGAGGCGGGCAATTCCGGAACTGAGGGTTCCTCCCCTTTTTAGACCAAATAGGGTAACTTCCTGACATTACTATGGCATTTGTAAACTGTCATGGTAGGAATGTCTTTTCGCATGCTACTGCACTATAATTAGCATATAACAGTGAGGATGACCAGAGGTCACATTCATCCCCATCTTGGTTTGGTGGATTTTAGATGGCTTCTTTACTGCATTATGACCTTTATCTTGTGCCAACCTCCTATTTCATCCTGTGACTTAGAATGCCTAATCTCCTGGGAATGCAGCCTACTAGATCTCAGCCTTATTTTACCCAACCCCTTTACAAGATGGAGTCACTCTGATTTGAATGCCTCTAATGACTACTTCTAAAAACTTAATAGGGGCATCTCCTATCCTCTAGCACCCAGATGTCTTACTAGGACATCTAGAATACTTGACACTTCCTACTTTCCAGGTCCAATCAGCTTGCTGGCATCAATAGAGTTGGGTAGTGATAAGCCCTGGTATACAGTAACATAACAGCTACTAGGATTCTTTCATATGGAAACAAATGAGGTACAGATGAAAACGGAAGTATTGAGTTGTTTGGTAGCCATGGCACTTTAACAGTACAGGGGGTAATAATAATTATGTAGCTTTGTTGATGGCTAGCTTTTGTTAACTAGTTTAAATGCCTAGGCAAAATAAAAATGACAAGTTCAGGTCACCCTGTCAATTCAAGGCACAATATGAAAACCTCAAGACCTCCATGGCAGCATTTAAAGAGACCTCCATATTCTTCAGCCACAAAGGCAATACTCAAAATCAGGCCTAGATCTAACTGTAAGAATATCAGAGCTGCAAAGGAGTCTGAATAGAGTTTGACAAGTGTCAGATGTCAAAGCCAATCCCCTGACAGGAAAAGAGTGGGGATCCTGCGACCCTGAGTGAATGGACATGAGAATTTTGAATCTCAAATTCTCTCGAACCTTCTGAGCCAGCAAAAGCAGCACCTTCTGGATACATAAAACAGCCTGCCGTCTCCTGGGAGCTCTGCCAAAGATAGAGTATTTAATATTAGGACAATGAACTTAGAAATAGTCTGGAAAATTCAGGATGGCAACCAGAACTGATGGCCTCTTAGGAGTGTTTGCTTACTTATGGAAGATAATTAATTGATTGGCATAATTGTTCCCTCAGAAAAATAAAGTCAACATAATCCCCATGAAGTAGAAATATTAACTTTCTGAAGCAATTTTAACTATAAGATGAAAATAACTGTATGAGAAAAGTACCAGTAAGCTTGTGGCTATGATAGAGCACAAGATGCTTATTCAGCATTCCGCATTATATTTTATTATTATAGCATATGACATCTGCAAGCAGAGAAGGAATCCTTCTGCATCTTTATTGAATAGCATGCAGTCTTATCCTCCAAATATTTGTTAAAGTATTTAGAGAAACTGTGGAAGCCAGGAAACCTTTTGTCATAGGTGTCTTAGGCACTGAGTGACTTATCAGAGAAGAGCTGAATTAGAGATGACCTCTCAAAGTCCTGGTTCTGTCTGTGACTCATGGGTGGGAATATGTGAATAGCACTCCTAAAATTTCCAGTGTGGAAAAGACCACTTTTATATTGGCAGAGGTAAAGTATAACAGCACATAGAGGAGCCAAAAAAAAAAATGGGACTGTCTCTGTGTAACATTTATAAGCACACACATACATATGAATGATCATCCTCATTCGAATTCAAATAACAAAAGATCCTAATGTAAACAGAACTTACTGTGTAAAATATGCTATGCTCTAAAAGCCTGGAAGATGCAACTTTAATGTTATAGTGTGACAAAACTACTACTGAGAAAATCAGCTTAATGTAAGACACTAAGAAACTTGATTTTATTAATAATACCATTTAGCATATAGAGAATGTTTAACCTGTGCTTCACACTATCTGATGTACTGTATATTAATTACCTACTTTAATCATCATAGCAACCTGTTACTAATTTCACAGCCTGGGAAAGTCAACCAAAGAGGTTAAGTCATAAAGTAGGTGGGGAAGAAAAAGTTTTTTACTCTACCAACTTAGAACTGGGTGGAGGGGATGGAGGGACAAGTTGACAACAGGATAACAGGATTAACAGGAGACAACATAGATTAACAGGAGAAAAAGTTCAAGAGTACTCTATAAGGAATGGCTTGGCCGGGGTAAGGGTTTATATACTATATATTACATCAGCTTATTAAAAGGAGAAATGAGGGGCATAGGGCTTCCAGTGAAAACATGCAGGATGGCAGCTTCTGATAGTTTTGTTATACAATTTCTCCTGGCTGAAAGCTTCCCCAACCCCTTCAATCACCCACTCCCATTCAGGGGATTAATGGCAGCTTCATTCTCAGAAAGTTTTGCCTTTAATCACATAAGGGAAGCTCAGAAATGCTTCTTTCTGCATCTGCTGTATCTTAAATATCTTCAGTTTAGAGTAATCATTATGCCATTCTGGTGGGTTGTGGGTCCCTTCATGTGAGACCATGCACAGTTAAAACTCAAACCTCGTGCTGCTCAGCTGGTGCTGGTTTATCTGGACCCATACCTCTTGAGAATGAAGCATCAGCTTGCTGGTGCCTCTGGGGAAGGCAATGCCAAATGAAGCTTCTCTTACAAATGTTAGGAAAACTGCAAACTGGATTCTGCCGATACTATGGGAAGGAACTGCTGCTGCTAGAATGAAGCAGCCTTGAAGCAGTGATACAGGAACCACCAGCACACAGAAAGCCCACAGTAAGGAGCCAGTCCCTTCCACCTCCAGCCTCGTAGTCTACTGGTGGAGCGTAAAAGGGAGTCAGCTGGCAAAGCAGAATCTCGTTAGCGGAATCCCAGCTCTAGCATCACTAAGCAAGTACAGAAGGGTAGATTTGGAGCTGAGAGACAGTAACAGCATCAACTTATCAAAAATGCAGATTCTCAGCCCCCACCCTAGATCTGTGGAATCTGAAGCTCTAGGAGATAAAGCCCAGCAATTCTGTGTTTACAAGCCCTCCAGGTGATTCTGATGTGAAGTTGGAGAGCCACTAAACTAGCACATTGAGCTTCCTGGCTCTGCTGATTTTCAAACCTGCCAATAACTGGTCCTTAGAAAGAGAAAGTGATGCTTTTCAGAATTTAGTCATGTTCTCCCTACACTTTTAGGCAGTTGGGATTGGTAGAAGCCAGAGAAGTTCAAGTTATATAAGACAGTTTATTTACAGATTAAGTAGCGTTTTGATTTTTTTTTAAGTTATAAACAGATCCATCTAAGAGGACAAAATATGAAAATTAAGAATTAACATATAGTTAAATGTTGTGGCTGGGTGTGGTGGCTCATGCCTGTAATCCCAGCACTTTGGGAGGCCGAGAAGGGTGAATCACCTGAGGTCAGGAGTTCGAGACCAGCTGGCCAACCTGGTGAAACTCCATCTCTACTAAAAATAGAAAAAAATTAGCGGGGCATGATGGCAGGTGCCTGTAATTCTAGCTACTCGGGAGGCTGAGGCAGGAGAATTACTTGAACCTGGGAGGTGGAGGTTGCAGTGAGCCCAGATCATGCCATTGCACTCCAGCCTGGGTGACAGAGTGAGACTCTGTCTCAAGAAAAAAAAAAAAAAGAACATATATTCAATGTTGTAATAAAAAAAAGACATGGAATAATTTCTGGAAATATTTGGTATTAGGTGATATTTCAGCATAACTGATGGTTATTAACTATGTTATTATATTTAATGTTTAATAAATTATATATATATTATATATATTTATTTACTTATTATAAAAATAACTAATTGGCATTCTTTTCAGGTATCCAAGCCAGTTTCTCTCCTTTCTTTAAGTACCTCACTCTCCCCAGGCATTAATGTCAAGTGTTTTTTGCAGAGGAAAATTTAACCCTTTACATGAACATATGCACAAATTGATATGCACGTATCTAAATTGACACTTACATGTCTTTTCTCTTTCCCTACCCACATATTCCAGTCCTTCATCCCTACCCAAATATCTCAAGTAATAAAAGACCCAACAGTGGCTTGACCCCGTAAACTGGGTGTTCAAGAGTTAAGGGTAGAGACCCATTAATTCATTCACTGAATATTACTGAGTTCTTATACATACTCAGCTGTATGCACCATTCTCAGCACTAGGTATACATCAGTGAACAAAGTCAAGTCTCTACATATGGAGCTTACATTCAAATGCATAATATACAAATAATAAAAGGAATAAAATATAAGGTGGAGATGTGTTTTTAAGAAAAAAACATGGTGCACTAAGATGTATAGCTTTCACCTATGGAGTTAAGCAAAGCAAAGTTTCTACATATGGAGCTTACTTTCAAATGTGTAAGATACAAATAATAAAATGAATAAATATTATGTAAGGTGGAGATAAGTGTTATTAAGAAAAATACATGGGCTGGGCATGGTGGCTGGCCAGGTGCAATGGCTCATACCTGTAATTCCAGCACCTTGGGAGGCCAAGGTGGGCAGATCACCTGATGTCAGGCGTTCAAGCCCAGCCTGGCCAACATGGTGAAACCCTGTCTCTACTAAAAATACAAAAAAAAATCAGCAGGGCACAATGACATGCACCTGTAGTCCCAGCTACTCGGGAGGCTGAGGCAGGAGAATCACTTGAACTCGGGAGGTGGAGGTTGCAGTGAGCCAAGATCATACCACTGCACTCCAGGGTGGGCAGCAGAGCAAAACTTTGACTTAAAAAAAAAAGAAAAAAGAAAAAAATGTGGTGCCAAGATAAAAAGAATTACTGGGTTTGCCATGTACATTAACTTCTATATGCTCAATATGTATTAACTTCTTTATGCTTGCCGTACACATTAACTTCTATATGCCCAACACCTAACACAATAAATTTCTATTGAATGAATGAACAAACTTATGAGACACTCTATGGTAGCCTCTATCTCATTGGTAACAGTGACAATATTGTAGCTAGTGAGATTTATCTAAATACAGTAGGTCTGAATTCTAAAAGGCAATAGGATTATTAAAGACTAGAACAATGAAAAATAAAAAATAACCAAATTTCTGATCACATTGGAGTAGACACAACAAGAAGGTCACATATATAAGAGAACCAAAGGGAAAAGGCTAGCAGGTCTGTGCCCTTGCTCTAGGTTCTTGAGATACGGCTGAAAGAAATTAGTAGTCTTTTAAGGGTTGTGTTTATAGAAACTTCTGGTTAGGATTTCAGTAGCCATGCCTAGGGAAGGTCTTAAAATGAATCCTCTGCTTAGGAAAACAGATGTCTATGGAACTAGGAAAATAGAAAAAGAATCAGAAAATGAATCATTCCTTTTCACCCATTCTAGAAATTCTAAAATAAACTTGAGTTTATCTTCAGGGGAAGTTTTCAAAGACATAGTGCTTTTAAACTTGAATATGCTTTAACAGGGAAAGTAGCTTACATTCTGTTAATCTCTCTGAAAAATGTATTAGATAATTTACCCTTTCTTGATACCCAAAATGACTATTTCTTGGGCTAGCAATTCCTAACACTGGGGAAGGAAGGATTGCAGAGTGATAAATGAGACCACCCTTACATCATCCACACTGTCCTCTATTTTCCATTTACTGCTACACACACACAGAACATCAAATTTATAATTGGCAAATGTAACTGCTACACACACACTGAACATCAAATTTATAATTGGCAAATGTATAGGAAAATTTGTCATACCATTCACCATTCCAAAATATGATGGAGCTACTCTAAATATGGTTTAAAATCACATATATTTATGTGAAAAAGATACTATACCTTTTGTAGTATGTGAAAATCAGATATGCTCACCGGAACTAGATGACCTCACCAACTCAAAGCAGGGAGGGGTCATATATATGAATGTTGAGTAGTACTCAACAAAGCAGCTAAGCACAAGAGCATTTGAGAATATTTCTTTTAGGAGAGTGGAAAGTTTCTTTTTTGAGATTGCGTAGAAAGAGGATCATGGAATTTTAAACTGAGGTATCGTTCCCTTTTATAGAAAGGGAGGGCAAAGATGAAAAACAATAAACTCATAGGCTAAATTTTCAAAACCCATCCTCAGTAATTTTTCCCCATAAAACAATATACTGGAAAAAGAGAATAATAAAAAATCACAGCTGGGCATGGTGGCTCACGCCTGTAGTCCCAGCACTTTGGGAGGCTGAGGTGAGCGGATCACGAGGTCAAGAGATTAAGACCATCCTGGCCAACACAGTAAAACCCCGTCTCTACTAAAATACAAAAATTAGCTGGGTGTGGAGGCACATGCCTGTAGTCCCAGCTACTCAGGAGGCTGAGGCAGGAGCACTTCTTGAACCCAGGAGGCGGAGGCTGCAGTGAGCCGAGATCGTGCCACTGCACTCCAGCCTAATGGCTGGCGACGGAGCGAGACTCTTGTCTCAAAAAAAAAAAAAAAACTCGCTAGGAAATAAATTCCATGCCAATCAGAACATTCTAGATGGGGAACTCACAAGCAACAGAGATAAAAAGACATTTGGCACTAAATTGTAGTCCAAATCTGTGAGCCCTGGAAGAGTGTAAGTCTAAGACACAGAATCTAATTGGATTTATATAGAATGTTCCAATTAGGTCCTAGGAAAAGATTAAAAATCAAATCAACTTTTACAATTTCTTAAAAGATGCTTAGAAACAGCCTGCCTGGATTTTTAACACTGAGTTTATCATATACTAGATGTGTGCAAGTACATGTTTTTATGCCCTCAGTTTCATCACCTCTAAAATAGGAACAATTATAGCCTCTCATGGGATTATTGTGAAGTCTAAATGTGCATAATATTTAGCATAGCCTCTGGGGTCTCACTCTGTCACCCAGGCTGGAGTGCAGTGGCACAATAACTCACTGCAGCCTTGAACTCCAAGGCTCAAGTGATCGTCCCGTCTCAGCTTCCCAAAGTGCTGGGATTATAGGTGTGAGCCACTGTGCCCAGTATTAGTATTTTAATGTTATTGTTATATTGCTAAACACAGCTAATGGGAATTTTTTTTGATATAAAGAAAAAAATGCAGGAAGACATGTTGATCTATTGATCATATCTAGGACATTAACTAGATTTTTCACAAACCACATACCTTAGGCCTCTCTTCCTACTACTTAGACTATACTCAAGCTCAAGCTTTTTTAGGGGAGAAGTAAGCTTTTTAAAAACCTAAGTGGTGCCAGAAAATGTCACAAAATACTTACCAGCATAAAAATATACCTAATATTTCCATATAAAAGGTTTAATTTATGAAATAGTCAAAATCAAATTTTTGTGAGCTGTTTTCAATCCTATGTCCAGCATTTTCCCCCTTCTAAGTTCATCTTCAGATTTAATTAACAATCAGTTTCTAATCATTTATAATCAAGTCTAGGTGAAGATTTTTAAAGTTGACTTTTATTGTTTTTAGGCAACATTTGTCTGCTCCATTATAACTTTTCTTTGGTTAGAAACAGAATTTACAGGCTGGGTATGGTAGCTCATGCCTGTAACCCCAGCACTTTGGAAAGCCCAGGTGGGAGGAGTGCCTGAGCCACAGGAGTTTAAGACCAACCAGGGCAACATGGCAAAACCTCATCTCTACCAAAAAAAAAAAAAAAATTAGGTGTGGTGGTGGTGGTGGTACCCACCTGTAGTTCCAACTACATGGGAGGCTGAGGTGGGAGGATCACCTGAGCCCAGGCAGGTCAAGACTACAGTGAGCTGTGATGGTGCCACTGCACTCTAGCCTGGCCAGCAGAATGAGACCCTGTCTCAAAAAGTAAATTAAATGGAATTTATGGTGGTAAAGTTCAACATCTTGTCAGACAAAGACTGCATGGTTTCTGGAGAAATAAAGTTTCTGGGACTATTTCTAAATGGAATCTAGATGATGGTGCATTGACATAGAGTTACATTTACAGATATATTTCTACATTAATAAAGTAAAGCATAATATCCTTTATAAATTAATGTCAAGCCTAAGCCAGACACTGAAAGCCTGAATTCTGTACCCACATAATCAACAGTCTATGGAAACTCTGGGAACCGTGCCACTGGTCTCCAACCTAGCATAGTTGAGAAGTGACACATTCTTTTAAGAAGCATTCATCCAGGAAATGAGTGGGTCACAAAGCAAACCACTAAAAGGTCCATAACTTGTTTTATGAATGAAGAGTATAAGGTACTAGCCAAAGGTACAGCTCCCTTATGAGTATAATAATTGCTCATTTTTAGTTTTTATCATGGTGATGGATAGATATAACAGAACTCTAACAGGAAAAAAGTAATCATGTCAGCCATAAGGACATTGTCCATGTCATCTCATAATTGTTTTTAATCCATTTTTCTATATTTATCCCTATTCCAAGATCAGATCTTTCCACCTGCCCCTCCCCAGCCAAAAAAAAAAAAAGAAAAAAGAAATCATAGACAAGAAAATACAAAGAAATGGCAGACAAGAAAACACAAGCTAATCAGTTTTATTCATTCTACTCATGAAAAGCAATTACATTTTTACATAAAATCATTAACACATACAACAATAGAAATCATAAGAGTAATACACCTGATTAGAAATACAATGTAGGAAATATTTTAAAATAGCATACTTTAGTGTGAAATTTATACTGTTTTTCTACTTATTTATAGCAGCATCTGTAAGATTCTATTTATTTGTTCATAGTTAACTAGCAGCAAAATATTTTAAATTACAGAAATTCAGTAGATGTTTCCCTCTAATGTTTCATTGATACACACTATATCACATTAACCAAACAAAACCCTTCTATTTCCTGAAGAGAAAAGGTGGGAAAAGAGTTTTGTTACCAGTTCCCCAAAAAAAGAGGAAACAAGGGAGAAAGGATGGAAGCTAGAAATATTTTGCATGCAATTACTAAAAAATATATTCTTAACCACCTTGACCAATTATAGGTGGATTTTGTGAAATCTACATATGTGTGTGTTAGTGAAAATTATGTTAACTTTATTTTCTGACTTTACACTGCAGTTGAAAAATATGTGGAAATTTCCAGGAGGCCTGTCAGAACCTGGAGAAGATATTGGTGTGTATCTTCCACATTTTTAATTGGCTTGAAAATGTTGAGGAAATTAATGTGTTTACTTTCTTGCTCTATAGCTAAGAATAAAAATAGAAATTTTCTAATTTGTTCAGACTAAGTCAGAACATTTCAGAGATTACCTCAGAGCTGATGAAATTAGCAGCATAATTTCTAACATTACAATTTACTCCATTAGTAGAAATAATATCATTAGGAACATAGTGCCTGTTCTATTTATGACTGCTTCTGGATTAATTTGTCTGAAAAGGAGAAGCTTTGGATATACATCAGTAAAGTTTAGCATTAAAAGTTATTTTGGATACAACTAATATTGTTGTTGGAATTAAACTATGAGAAAACACAAATTCCTGACCATTCCATCACAGAGGATGAACACTAAATGAACTTTGAAATAAACATAATAAAAGTCAATTATAGAGAAGTGGTGATGTAATTCTTCTCTTTATGAAAATTGTATCTACTATTTATTTCTAATAGGAAGACAAAACATAGTAAAATGTCACATAAGAAAGTCTCAAATGAGAAATAACTCCCTAATACAACTTACTGAGCTCAATATTTAAGACAGGGAAATAAAATAAGCTAAGAATTCTTTATGTCACTGATTTACAGGAAATAGAAAAATAGAAACTGAATTTTCCTACCTATTCTTTAAACCATTGGATCAAATTCAATGTGTATCATAACAAATCAATATATTTGATACCAATATTATTTCTCCATGACCTTTTCCTTAGTATGCACATCCGCTATTCTATTTAGCTAACAATCATATTTAGGCAGTTTTCTAAATTGTCTTTAAAATTTTTATTTAAAAATGTCTATGTACTTAAAACTTGATTTTTAAAACTTTTACACATATCAAAATACCCTATACATATTATATAGCCAACTCCTAACAATCCATCAGCAAACGGATTCCATTAAGATATACCTCTAGCAAATCTTGGTTTCAGGTACTTATTGACCTTTTGCTTAGTTTATGCTAACTCTTCTGTTGATATAAGGGATGATTTTGTAGTGGTGCGAGTGCTGAAAGAGAAGGCCATTTGTTTTACAGCCTAATTCTCTCACACTATCCACCTGTGCCATGTGAGAGCCGAGCGTGTGAACTAATTAAGCTTATGTTTTGCATCCTTTCCCAGTCCATATTGGGCAAAAAGCAGTCTGCAAGTTTGTAAGGCTTCCTCTCCTGCATCTTGCCTTTTCAAATGAATTGATTTTTTTCATGTGAACTTTTATGGGTCCTCTGAATTTCAGCTATACTTATTTGTAGATGTAAATGAAGAAACACTTATTTCCAAGCCAAATAAGTATACTTTTAGATCTAAGTATATTCCAGAACCCTCAAGTCCTGATAATGAAAAATTAACACTTAAAAAAAAGCGTTTGTGGTTGTCACAACAACCCACCTATTCAGAGATCAGAGATCATATATGCCTCAGTCATGTGAAACTAAGAAGAAAAAGCTGCAGCTGGCGTTAACCATACTTCCTAAGCTTAGTATAAATTAAAGATTTGCCTTAAAATTAATAAAACTCTGAAAGCAGCTAGAAATGAAAACTGAGAGTAGAGGTCTGAAAGACTATATGAGGGCATTTCTAACTCAACATAAAATTAAAGATATTCTTAATGATGAAGCGGAATCATCTAAGAATTACTGAAATTATTTAAACTCTATATTTAGAAAACATGCATGTACTTTAGGAATACTGCCATCACAAACAGTTAAACATTTATATTGGCTCAAATAGTAAACTCTAGTTAACTGGGAAACACATTTGTTTGAAATCCTTCATTCTTCATAATACTAGGTAAATGAAGAATTGCTATCCATAGTGTTTTTAAAAAATCAAGAGGGTCATATAGAAAATAGAATGCAATCCTCAAGGCTTTTTATAAAATAATACCCTAAGAGTATAAAGGTATCTACAAGATTAAAGTTGACAAACTGCCTTCCTAAAAAATCATATTACCAATGGCAGGAAGAGAATATCCTGCATTAGCCAGAGAACTATAAAGCAGCTGAGCCTTAGCAGAGATCATCAGTGCACTGGAGTCAGAGGGAAACACCAGGAAAACCCACATTCTGCAAATTATTTCCCACTATGTTTTATTTCAACCTAATTCTATTATTAAATATAACAAAATAGAAATAACAAATATAAACTCCTTTTCACTAATGTCCTGTAACTAAACAAAATATGACATATTTAAACATCTTTTCAGCAAAAATAAAACAAAACCTTAGTTTTTCCTATGTTCTTCAAACCTATAAAACAGTAAATGTTATTTCAGTTTAGCTTACAGTATATTAAAAATACAATAGAATAAAGTACACTGTCTTTGATTAAAAATCTCAATTCATCTTGAAACCACTGGGGAAGAAGTTTTCATGTTGAGGTGGAAGGGGTCTCTGGAGACAAAAGCACTTATTTGCCCATTCAATTTTCAGTCTAATCAGTGATTCAAGTTAAACTGATCAAAACTACTCAGGCAGCGCTGATTTTCAGTCCGCTGCTATGGTGACTGCTGAACAGGGCAAATTTGCTCACTAGCCCCATCCAGTACTTTTGATTAGTACCACTGATCAAAAGTTCAGCATGTAGCTTATAGATCATGAGTGTGGATTGTTTAGTGTGTTCTGATAGCCATTGTTACTTCTTTGTACTTCTTTGAGTCTTTACATCTCCTCCTGCTACATTTTAAAGCATTTTTATAGTGCGTAGTTTGGCCTAATAAAGTATTTTTATGGCAAAAAAAAAAAAAAAAGATGAGCATGTAGCTCATAGATCATGAGCTACATGCTAAACTTTTGATCAGTGGTACTAAGAGCTAAATAGGATCCCCATAATTTATTTTCAAACATAATAAAAATGGACATTTAAACAAGTTAGGGGATATATCACATTTAAGACTAGTGCTACTATCTTTAATAGTCAATTGAATAACAAATGTATAGCATGCCAGAGTAAAAATTATTTTTCTTATTAAGGAAAATTTATCTTTTTTTTTTTTTTGAGACAAAGTCTCACTCTGTAGCCTAGGCTGGAGTGCAGTGGCATAATTAGGGCTCACTGCAGCCTCAACCTCTCAGGCTCAAGTGATTGATCCTCCCACCTCAGCCTTTCAAGTATCGGAGACCACATGTGCATGCCACCACGCCTGGCTAATTTTTGTGGTTTTTTTGTAGAGACGGGGTTTCGCCATGTTGCCCGGGCTGGGCTTGAACTCCTGGGTTCAAGTGATCCTCCTGCTTTGGTCTCCTGAAGTGCAGGGAATATAGGCATGAGCCACTGCACCTGGCCTAGATTTTTCTTTTGTGCTTTCAGTTATTTCTAACCATGTTTAACCTATGGGCAAATCTCAATTGTAAGAGAAGTTAGCATGTAATTGAAAAATGGCAGATAAATGCCTTATGTTTTAAAACATTATACTCTTTCTATGCATCTTTCCATAGCTATTTCTTAGAGGAAAAAAACCAAGAGCATATCCAGGGGATTGGTAAAACAGTCTACAGTCAGAGCACATGGG
Source organism: Cacajao melanocephalus (assembly GCA_963573385.1). Taxonomy (NCBI): domain Eukaryota; kingdom Metazoa; phylum Chordata; class Mammalia; order Primates; family Pitheciidae; genus Cacajao; species Cacajao melanocephalus. The sequence continues at coordinate 20,999 of CAUYLG010056226.1, read as the reverse complement.
AATTGAGACATTCCCATGTGTTTCTGTGACTTATTCTTCTTTGCATATTTTTCACCAGTAGGATTACTGCAAGGGCGAATATCATTTACTATTTGACAAACAATAAAAATGGAGGCAAAAAGAATATTTGAACAAAAATCTTTGTGACAATTGTGAAGCTTCCTAGAAAAGTGGTGGAGGAAGGCAGCTTTATAAAGGGCTTCTCCTAAATGCCTTGGGAAAAAATGACAGCATCACAAAATTAGAGAAAGTAGTTAGGGGGTCCATCTGGATGTGCAGAAAAGCAGCCACAAAAATATGTTAATGGCAATAAAAACCCTGCCACAGAAATTTGCATTTAATTGAAAAATCAACCTTATATAATATAAAAACCTTTGTTGAATTATAAAACCATTTATATTCCAAGTTTTTTGAAAACTTCTGATGAAACACCTACAGCATTTTGGTGTTGAAGGAATGAATCTAAGTTCTTTGGAATCTGATCTCAAGAAACAAAGGAACTGCGCCAGTGCAACGTTTTAACTTTTCAATCTATATTTTTACCTTTTGGGAACCACAGCAGCAAGAAGTTAAAAAGAGTTGACCCCAAAAATGTACAGGTGGATAAGCCTCCAAGTAGCAGCCAAAGAAATATTCAGCATTTTAAAAGCTTCTTAAATGTACAGTGGTAGGAAAATATTTTGGTGTTCTTGATGTCCACAAGGCAAAAAATTTGCATTGAGAACTTAACTTTGTTAGGGTAATGTTTTGAGCTTTTAGATAATGCTACTTTAACTGAAATGAAAATCTTTGATGATACAGTTTCCAAAACTGTAATCCCTGTTGATTTGTGTATCTCTTTTTTACGTAGGAGACACAGCAGTTAGAGAAGTTTTTGAAGAGACTGGTATAAAATCAGAATTCAGGTCCCTCCTGAGTATTCGGCAACAGCACAGAAATCCTGGAGCTTTTGGGAAGTCAGATATGTACATCATCTGCCGCCTAAAGCCATATTCATTCACCATAAGTTTTTGCCAGCATGAATGCTTAAGATGTGAGTGGATGGATCTCAATGACCTGGCCAAGACTGAAAATGCAACTCCTATCACCAGCAGAGTCGCTAGGCTGCTGCTATATGGGTACAGAGAAGGGTTTGACAAAATTGACCTGACTGTGGAAGAACTTCCAGCAGTTCACACAGGCCTGTTTTATAAACTCTATCACAAGGAACTGCCAGAGAATTATAAAACTATGACAGGAATTGATTAAATTCACATTTATATGTTTAGAAACATGTAGACTAACAAATGACATAAGAAATAGTGGACGTTTGGGATTAAATATCTGACTGTAATTTTCTAATATATATGATTTCCATGAAGAAATTTTGTTTCTAAATGTACACATTTTAAAATCCTCTTTTCAAATAAAGCAAATGCATGAAAAAGATCATTGCTCTAGGTAAGCTTCACTGGGTAACAGCAGATGCTATATAAAAGGGGGAAGTCTATACATTTTTAAACAATTTTTGTTAGTTTTCTTCACTGGGACAATGGTTACATATTTTACTACTGGATAAAAAGTTGTTTGACCAGTTATCTAAACTAAGCTGTACACATTTATTTTCTTTTTCTCTCATTAACAAATTTCTAAAATATACTTCTTCTTTCATGTGAAATGAGATTAGATGTGGCCATTAAAATCAGCTCTTAGCAGACATTGGAAGAAAAAGTATAGCTTTCTGCCCAGGTCCCGTTTTTGATCCAAGTTTATACTGCCCAGTTCGTTTCAGTGCCACATACCAACTGGTGTATTTCCTTGATCGGTAAGTATTGTAGTTATTAGATTCCAATCGTTCAAAAAAGAAACACTCGTCTGTAACACATTTCTGAAAAATAAAGGAAGAATTATTATTATGACACTTTTCATCTTAAATATTTATGATAGTACAATGGCCAGTCTGCTCAACCATCAGCAGTGGTATTGGGTTCAGCAGGGTAATCAAACCAACAAGATTCAACGGGCCAAAATAGGACACAGAGTAGCTCTGAAGAAGGATGCAGGCCAGGAACACAGCATGTCAGCAGGACAGCATCAAGTATGTCTCTTCAGCAGGAGTTCAGAGACCATTCTCCAGCTCCAGAACAGACAGGTCAAGTGTTAAACACATGGAAGGACATACCTAGTAAGAAGAAGCACGCTATGGGAAGCCCAAAGCTATAGCTTCCAGCTGTATTTATGATCTTTCCACACCCCTCCCAGTTCCAAGGCAGATTACCAATCAGAGGTCATTTTTACTTTTATCAGGGGTACAGTGAAGCAGTAGTAGAAGGCTAACCCAGTGTAATCTTTCCATACAGAAGAAGGAGGTTTGTTAATACTTGACTCACAAACAGAATTAATCCCCCAAATTTTAACTAAAATTTTTAAGTGGCTAATGTTGTTTTAAGGCATAATAAAGAATAGTTTATTGTACGGAAAATAGCTATTGATATATAATGCCAAAAATAATATTGGAACATTATATTACATATGATTAACAATCTCCAAACACTTCTAGACAATGAGAAATAAGTAATGATCATGTTGATTTCTGGCAGTCTCCTTGAGGGATAGACTTTGCCTTTTAATTTCAATTCAACTATTTATTAGAAAAAAAAAGGATAGCTGGCTTTCAAATAGACCTGGAAATAATACTCCAAGTAATGGAATCTAATAGCTACCACATTATTTAAGATACATTTTCAAAAAGCAACTTCACAGGGTAGCGCTGATGATACCTCTAGGGGGAAAAATCAATTTATTCACTTCAAAATAAAAAAAAGAAAATCATTTTTATAATTATGGTTGTGTGTATATATAAATAAAAACAAATTTACATGTGTTTTCTATATGTTTATAATTTTATATATAGCAAGAGAATTATAAACTTATAAAGAAAACACATGTAAATGTTATCTAAACACATAAATATAAGATGTATACAGAGGTATACAAATATATGGTTTTATATTAATACCACATTCCGGGCTGGGCACGGTGGCTCACACCTGTAATCCCAGCACTTTGAGAGGCTGAGGTGGGTAGATCACGAGGTCAGACGTTCAAGACCATCCTGGCCAACGTAGTGAAACCCTGTCACTACTAAAAAATACAAAAAATTAGCCAGGTGTGGTGGCAGGTGCCTGTAATTCCTGTTACTCAGGAGGCTGAGGCAGGAGAATTGCTTGAACCTGGGAGGCAGAGGTTGCAGTGAGCTGATCACACCACTGCACTCCAGTCCAGGTGACAGTGCGAGACTCCGTCTAAAAAGAAATACCACTTCCAGTTTATTTCTATATGCTCATATCTAGAAGATTTCAGGTTTGGAAAAACCCACATTAAAAAGACTTGAACCCTTTCCCAGATTCCTTGATTCTAAGATAAGGCAAACAATGGCACAAGTTGTGACAAAAACAAACTGACAAAACAAGGAAAAGAGCTGGCATAAAGAAATGGAAAGTAAAGCCTGGGAAAGAACTAAAAGTGACAAATTTGTCTCAGCCATCTAAAGTAAGGGTATGATGTTAGATCCTATAATGGTATAAGAACTTTACTGGATATTCACTTGGTTTTAATATCTTGACCACTGTTAATTGGATTTTTAAAAACTGAAATACAAACTTAACTAATTTACCCATTATGTAATATGTTACTAATAAACTCAATTCTTTATGATGCAAATAAATCAGAGCCTTACAAAGAAGCACACATTGACAGGACCCAGCTATATGATACACAGGAGTGTCTTGTGCTGTTCATAAAGATTCAAATGTGGTAAGAGTGAAACACCTAAACCTGGAATAATATAGACCAACATATTCCAAATCCAATACTTTTACTCTACCTCTAGTGAAATTTAGTACCCTTCTCAATGTGAACTGAAGTTAACCTGTATTACTTTATTCTGTCATCTTCATTGCCATTGATAAAAGAAAAAAACTTCCCTTTTCCCTATTCCAGCTTTAAGATCAGGAATAGAAGTGGAAGGGAAATAAAGAGTGAAAGGAAAATTCATAATAATCATAAAGACATCATGAAAGGTCACCATGGAGCTTCACAGGCCGATTCCCCAGAGGTAAACTTAAACAACAGCATTTGATCAGTTCATTTGTTGTTGTTCTATCAGCTTGCTAGCTGGCACTCACTACAATGCTTGGCCTACTGGAATACTAACCATGCCAATAATGTTTGCCTTTTCAGCCAGTTCCAAATATTTCAGAGAAAAGAAACAGTACCAGGGACTAAGTGGATACATGATAGAACCCACAACTTATTTATTTATTACAGAAGTTACTTCTACCTTTGGAAAAAAAAAAACAGTGGAGGGAAGGAAAACTGACATCTATGCTGAATGTTTGACAATGTAAATTTAGTAAACAACTGTTTTGCTCTTGAAAACAAACTGCATTTTTTAAAAAATGAGTAGTAGGGCCAAAATTTAGTTCTGAAGAAAAGTAGACATTTAACAGCGCAGTATAAGTACAATTTTCAATTCTCTCCATCCAAGTTTCCAAATCATCCTCAGTGACTGTGATCTCAGTGTTCCTACTAAAAACTGGTGCAATATAATTTTATTAATCTTTATAAACATATTTAAAGAACTCTCTTCCTATTCTCCATGTTTGCTCATCATTTCAAACTTCAGATAAAAAGGGGTGTTCAGAGGAATGCCACCACAAAGAAAGTGGCTTCTAAGGGCTTATAACAACTTGTACCTTGTCTCCAAGGCCTTATTTTATATAGGCCTAAGAGCTGAGAAATCCCTTAATGCATGATTATGGACTGCTTTTATGCATATAATTTTCTTTAAAAATCACAATATTTTAACATGAGTATAACATTATTATAATCATTAACAAAAGAGGAATTTAAAACGACGTGCTTTTGGTAACATTTCAGATTTTGGATACCTTTTGCCCTTGTATCTACTTGCTACCTTTAAATCAAATTAAGTTTTCCTTTATTTATTGCTTTTTTAAAATTGAATAATTTAGAGGTATAGGCAACACAAAGTTCAAATAATACATTTATTCATTCAATCTATATATTTTTTTCTTCTAGACATCTAAGACACATCAATGAATAAAACTGCGCAAGATCCCTGCCTTTATGCCACCCAAATTCTAGCTGGGGGAGACACACAATAAGCAATAAGCATAAGTGAATAAATTATATTCTATGTTAGAATATAAGAAAACGGAGGAAAAAGTAAAGCTGAACAGGTTAAGAGGGACTAGGAGTGGTGGGGGTAGAGGCTAGGTGCAATAATAAATAGCACGGTCACAGTAGGCTCCATTGAGAAAGTGACATTTGAGCAAATACCTGAAGGAGATGAAGGCATTAACCATCCAGATATCAGAGAAGAGCATTCCTATCAGAGGAAAAGCCAGTACAAAAGCCCTACAACAGGATCATACCCAGAGTGTTTGAGGGATAACAAGTAGGCCAATGTGGGAAGAATAGCAGGAAATGAGATCAGAGAGGTAATGGGATGGGAGAGGGAGGCAGATCTCAGTTTTGCAGGCTATTGTAAATATTTGGCTCATATTCTAAGAAAATGGAGAGCCACTGTAGGTTTTTAAGCAGAAAAATAACATGTTCTGACATCTTTATGATTATTCTGGCTGCCAACACTACAGAAGGCCAAAAGCAGATTTAGAGAGACCAGTTACTGGTCTCTCTAAACCAGTTATTCAGGGTTACTGAATAACCCTTTAACTAAGGGTTATTCAGTAATACAGGCAGAGAGAATGAAGGTTCAGATCATGGAGGCAGCAGCAGAAATGGTAAGGAGGTGCCTGCTTTTGGACATATTTTGAAGGTAGACCTAATAGTGTTTTCTGATGGATTGGTTGCATGGTATGAGAAAAACAGAGGAGTTAAGAATGGCACTGAAGTTTATGTTTTAGAATGATGAACTTGCCATCAACCGTGGTGGGAAGGATATAAGTAGGAACAGATTTTATAGGAAAAAGTAATAATTCAGTTTTGTACATGTTGAGTTTGAGAGGAATATCAGACATCCAAATGGAAATAATGAGTATACTGAGCACCTACTATGCAACGGACACATTATTTAACTTTTCTTCCTTCTTTTTGCTTATGCTAATAACCACAGAACTAGAAATTGAAAAGTACTAATTTATATGGAATAACAGAAAGTGTGTTATGTACAATAATGCCAATAAACCAGTAATCTCAAGTCTAAAAGGTATGAAATCTAAAAAAGAAATGTAGATGTATACATATGATAGTGATATAAATTTGACATGTGTTAGTGATGTGGCAACACCTCAAGGTTCCCCTGGAGGCTGTCCACATAAACCAGCTTAGTTTAAGGTTCTGTAAGAGGGGCCCAATAACCATTCATTGATATTGATAATGATGCTAATGATTCTAAAGATAGTGCTGGCAGTTTGACCCCTTGTAGGGAGTATTTGAATAGAGCAGACTCTCGTGTTGCATGAAAAAGCATAATCAACACTTTTAAAAGTTTGGTTTTTGTCTGGATAGTTAATTTACTTTGGAATTTCAAAAAGAAAATAAAGTTAGGTGAGATATTTCTGCATAATGAAAAACTGATCCTAGTAGATGGTAGGAGCCATTCTCACTGTTGGGGTGGCAGGTTATGCACAAGCAAGGTGGGGGGACTGCTAAAATATTCATGTGTTATTGATGGATTAAGGTTGGAGATATCAGTATGAATGAACTCATATTTAGTTTAATATTAATACAGTTGGACAAACATAGACATATTTATAAATACACACACACACACACACACACACACACACAAGCTAGTATGTCAGCTGAGAGGGCTTAGAACAAAGATACCTCAATAGCAACAAGCACACCCAGCATTCCAGTTTGTGGTTTCTAATATCATTCTCTAATAAAAGGAACCAATGCTTTTTGGAGAAATGGCTTATTCTAGGCTGGAGTCAGGAATATGCAAGATGAGCCTAGAGCATCTTGTAGGCCAAACAGTAATGAAGTACTCAAAATAAATTCATTGATAGGACTTTGTCAAAGAGCAGAGCACAGGAGCCAACTGAAAGAGCTCTCAATGGCCAAAGATGGAATTATTTAAGCAATAAAATTAATAATGTACTATTAGATTGTAACCCAAACTATAAAATAAATATCTGTGTATATATGTTGATATAAATGATTGAATAAATAAAGGAAAATGAACAAATTTCCCATGCAAAAGAATTACAATTTATGTAGATAATACCCCCTTAAGCAGGTGGAGCATAACCATCATCTCTATTTCTTAAGCATGCACTATACATGGTGACTTCCTTCCAAATAGCAGAGTATGGAAAGGAAGTGAAAGGGTAACTTTAGAGTGGAGGAAAATACTATCTCAGCCAGGTGAGCAAGGTTTATATTATGAGTGATCAATCATGAGGATAACATGTACCATTATATGCCATGAAAATGGTACTTTACTTCTATAGTCTTCCTCTAAAACACTTATAACCCTTATCCAACCATGAAAAAAACATCAGGCCAGGTGCAGTGGCTCACACTTGTCATCCTAGCACTTTGGGAGGCCAAAGCAAGAGGATTCTTGAGCCCAGGAGTTTCAGACCAATTTGGGCAACAGAGCAAGACCTCATCTCTACTAAAAAAAAAAAAAAATAGTAGGGTATGGTGGCATGCACCTGTAGTCCCAGCTACTTGGGAGGCTGAGGTGGAAGGATCACCTGAGCCCAGGAATTCAAGGTTGTGGTGAGCTATGATCACACCACTGCCCTCCACAGCCTACGAGACAGAGCAAGACCCTGTAACAAAAAAAAAAAAAAAAAGCAAACCCAAGTTGAAGGACATTCTAAAAAATACCTCAACAGTACTCCTCAAACTATCAAAGTAATTACAAATAAGGAAAATCTAAGAAACTGTCACAGTCTAGAGGAAACTAAAGGAGACATGATAACTAAATATGATATCCTGGAAGAGAAAAAGAATATTAGGTAAAAACTAAGAAAACATGAATAAAGTGTGGACTTTAGCTAATGATAACACATCAGTATTGGTTTCATTAGTCGTGACAAGTGTACCATACTAATGTAGGATCTTAATAAGTGAAACTCAGTGTGGAGTATATAGACACTCTCTGTGTTATCTTTATAACTTTTCTGTAAGTCAAAAACTATCCTAAAACTAAATTTTTTTTGTTTAAACTGACTCTAGGCCTACAAGAACTATCACAAAAAAGAATTTCTTGGCCGGGCACAGTAGCTCATGCCTGTAATCCCAGCACTTTGGGAGGCCAAGGCAGGTGGATCACCTGAGGTCAGGAGTTTAAAGCCAGCCTGGCCAACATGGTGAAACCCCATCTCTACTAAAAATATTAGCCAGGCATGGTGGCGCATGTCTGTAATCTCAGTTACTCAGGAAGCTGAGGAAGGAGAATTGCTTGAAGCTGGGAGGTGGAAGTTGCAGTGAGCTGAGATCGCACCATTGCACTCCAGCCTAGGCAACAAGAATGAAACTCCGTCTCAAAAAAATTAAAAAAAAAATTTTAAAAAAGAATTTCTCAAATCACCAGATACAGCAACTCTAGCTATAATGTGAAAAAAAGCACCTCATGCATTCTTGTGCTCTACTATGCCCAAATACAGATGATTCATATACACATATCACTTTATTTCACCAGACTGTCAATGGCATGTAGGTGAAGATTTTCATCTATTGTGTCTACTGCTTATCAGTGCTTGGCACATAGTAAGTGATCAATAAATATTTGCTAAATTAATGAACAAATGGAACTATTTCAGATAACTTACAATAAAAATACAATTCAATGACATTACAAAATCTAAATAAGAACTAGAGAACTAGGACCAGGGAAAATCCAGACTAGGAACTGAAATACAGAATGTGGTTTAACTTTATGAACTATTTACTCCCTAAGGAAAGTAGACCAGATGACCCTTTCCAAGAGTTGACTATTCTAACTTGACATCTGTGAGGATCTCTACAGGGCCAAGAAACCTGGCTTCCAATATTGCCTTGATCCCTAACTAACTTGTGTTTTCAATCAAGTCCTTTAACTTCTCTGGGCATCACTTTCCTCATCTGCAAAATAAGAATATTGGATTAGATGGTCTTTAGAATCCCTCTCTAATAGCCTTAGTACAGAATAAGAAAAGAAATAAGCACATGAACAAGGTTTCTCCCCACCCCCAGCACCTCTTCTCACCCCCACTCTCCTTTCCTTATGCATTGGCGTCACAATTCTAGTCCACTCCTAATTTTAGATTTGAACCTTATGACCATTTCCCCATGCTCTGTTTACTGGGTTGTTTATTCTTTTACAGTACATTGATTTTTCAGTTTTGGCTTTTGAGGGAGCTTGCTCAATAGGAATCCAAAAGTGCTTTTGCTTATACCACTTCTGAGAATTAAAAACAGACGTGATGTAAGTATCGATGTTGACTATTTCAGAAAAAAAAGAAACATCCAAATAGTGAAAAGTTAAAATTAAATTTGATCTTTTTATTTTTTTTATTTTTTATTTTTTTGAGACAGGGTTTCACTCCGTCACCAGGCACCAGGCTGCAGTGCAGGGGCGCAACCTCGGCTCACTGCAACCTCCGCCTCCCGGGTTCAAGTGATTCTCCTGCCTCAGCCTCCAGAGTTGCTATGTTTACAGGTGCACACCACCATGCTAGGCTAATTTTTGTAATTTTAGTATAGACGGGGTTTTGCCATGTTGGCCAAGCTGGTCTCAAACTCCTGACCTCAAGTGATTCACCCACCTCAGGATCCCAAAGTGCTGGGATCACAGGCATGAGCCGTTGCACCAGGCATAAATTTGATCTTAAACCTGTAATATCTGTAGGGTGCATAAAAGTTTTAAGATTGAGTTCTAAAAGAAGCAGTAATTCTCGTTATGCAATAACCTTATTTTGTCTAGTATTTTATCTCTTAAAAAATGATATACATTCCTCTTCAATTACTGTATTTTTCTCACAAATTGGATCAGTATAGGTTGTCAATCTGGATACTTGGGCTCTGAAAAATCTATTTTCCGTACTTTACTTTATTATAGATTTCATTTCATTGTTAAGGGCCCTCAATTAAGAAAGTTATTCTATGGACGAAACATATTTTCCTTTTACAGAAATTGCATGTATATCCTCAGAAATATATTTTTTTTTCATATTTTACTACTGTGGATCAATACAAGTTACATTCTAATACTTACTGAGATATTAATATTTTGTTCAGGGTATATCATGATCTATACAGCATTATATAGAAAACAATGAGCAACTTTCTAGCAGATGAAGATCAGTTAAGTTTTTTCATACCAATGCTAACGAGGTTGTGTGGTGATTTAAATTTAAAACTACAATTAACTTCACTTTATACAATTTTTAAAAAAATCTATAATTTTGTGAACACTTAAATCATCAATCCTAATATTTGTTCTGGGCTTCTGTTGCTCATAGCAACAAAATTTATCCTGCTATGGAATGGAGTAAGAAGTCTGTTGTGCATTAAAGAACTATTTAACTTCAGCTTCCAAATGGAGGGTTTGGCAGTTAAATATAGTTATTTTTTAATTTTCATATTTCCTAGCTTCAAAAGGAAAAGAAGGACCCTTAAGAAATGTTTGCAAACAGCACAAAATTACTAACCTGAAAACACGCAGATCATTAATAGGTGAACACGTTGGGGGGAAAACGGTACACAAATTAGTCTTTTTTCATACTCTAATTGGTAATCAACCTAACATAACTCTTAAAAATCAAAATCTTTTATGTATCCAGAGTACCCTTCTTTCTGGGAGGAAACCAGAATGTTTTTGATATCACTGCAGGGATCACACATGGAGTAAAATGGAGAAGAACCCAGGGATGTGTCATAACACAGTAGTCTGAAATAGGGCCAGGTAGAAGAGTGGGAAGGACTATGCCTCTGTCAAGTGCAAGTTCATAAATCCCAGTTTTTCCAAGTTACGAGGCACATCTGCATCCCCAGATGATGGCTACTGGTCAGAACACTGAACTCATACCAAAAGTTGCTATTGTTGACAGTTTAATGTCTATGGATCTGACTCAGAGAGAAATGTGCCACTTACTGAATCATCAACATTTTCTCTTTGGTTTTGAGGTGGGGTGGGCTTACCTTTTCATCTGAAGATTGACACAGCCCACCAAGACCAATTTGAAAGAAACAGGATTGCTGCTGAAAAGGCATGACAGCAAGCCACACAAATTGGATGAGAAGACTAGAGATTAACTTGTCAACTTGACAGGAATAGGTCGTATGACAAGAGCCGAAACATACAACTGGATCTTGGCCATGCCATTCCTCAAAGGAGACGAACTAAGAAATCCTGAATTTTTAATTTATGCTTAACATCCATGGCTTTGTTTCTACAGAGTGTTTGTGATACATTTCTAAGCATTGCTAAATTAACTCTTACTGCACCAACTTGGTGGAAATCTGTTGCATCAGGAAGAGTTAATATATCCAAAGAGACAGAAACACATTTAAGACAAACTTTCACAAGTTCCTGCTTAGCTAACAATGAAACTAGAAAACTTTTTTGAGTATTTTATATTTCTGATGGTACAGAATCAACAGTTTAGGAAGCCTAATACTTATTTGCCAAGAGAAGAAGTCAGAATTCTCTTTCCAGGTTTACTTTCTTTTAACTTGTCTCATCTTTTTATGTACTCTAGCAGTTTCAGAGATACACTTGAAGATAGAGCAGTTTCTGTTTTCATCACTTTTAACAACAATGGGTCTTTTTTTGAGACGAAGTCTCTCTGTAGCTCAGACTGGAGTGCAGTGGCACAATCTCAGCTCACTGTAACCTCCACCTCCCGGGTCCCAGTTCAAGCAATTCTCCTGCCTCAGCTTCCTGAGTAGCTGGGATTACAGGAACATGCCACCATGCCCAGCTAATTTTTGTATTTTTAGTAGAAACAGGGTTTCACCATGTTGGCCAGGCTGGTCTTGAACTCCTGACCTCATGATCCACCCACCTCAGCCTCCCAAAGTGGTGGGATTACAGGTGTGAGCCATAGCACCTGGCCAACAATGGGTCTTTTATCATTGTCAATGAACCAATATTCAGCCAATGTTCCTGAGATGAAAAACCCACCAGCAATTATCTTACGGAGTCACCATGATTACTAGGTGATATGGTTTGGCTGTGCCTCCACCCAAATCTCATCTTGAATTCCCATGTCTTGTGGTAGGGACCCAGTGGGAGGTAACTCAATCACGGGGACAAGTCTGTCTTCTGCTGTTCTCATGATAGTGAGTAAGTCTCATGAGATCTGATGGTTTTATAAAGAGGAGTCCCTCTGCACAAGCTCTCTCTCTTTGCCTGCTGCCATCCTTTTAATATGTGACTTGCTCTTCTTTGCCTTCCACCATTATTGTGAGGCTTCCCCAGCCATGTGGAACTCTAAGTCCAGTTAAATTTCTTTCTTTTGTAAATTGCCCAGTCTCAGGTGTGTCTTTTATCAACAACATCAAAATACAGTAAATTGGTACTAAGAGTGGGGTGCTGCTGAAAAGATACCCGAAAATGTGGAAGCGACTTTAGAACTGAGTAACAGGCAAAAGCTAGAACAGTTTGGAGAGCTCAGAAGACAGTAAAATGTAGGAACAACTCCCTAGAGACTTGCTGAATGGCTTGGATCAAAATGTTGATAATGATATAGACAATGAAATTCTGGCCGAGGTGGTCTCAGATGGAGATGAGGAACTTGTTGGAAACTGAGCAAAGGTGACTCTTGTTATGTTTTAGCAAAAAGATTGGCAGCATTTTGCCCCTGCTCTAGAGATTTGTGAAACTTTGAACTTGAGAGAGATGATTTAGGGTATATGGTGGAAGAAATTTTTAAGCAGCAAGGCATTCAAGAGGTGACTTGGGTGCATTCAGTTTTATAAGGGAAGGAGAGAATACAAGTTCGGAAAATGTGCAGCCTGACCATGCAATAGAAAATAAAATCCCATTTTCTGAGAAGAAATTCAAGTGGGCTGCAGAAATTTCTGTAAGTAATGAGGAGCCTGATGTTAATCACCAAGACAATGAGAAAAATTTCTCCAGGGACTGTCAGAGATCTTTGCGGCAGTCTCTCCCACCACAGGCCCAGAGGTTTAGAAGGAAAAAATGGTTTTGTGGGCTGGGCCCAGGGTCCCTCTGCTATGTACAGTCTAGGGACTCGGTGCCCTGCTTCCCAGCCACTCCAGCTCTAACTAAAAGGGGCCAAGATGCAACTCAGGCTGTTGATTCAGAGGGTGCAAGCCTCAAGCCTTGGCAGCCTTCACGTGGTGTTGAGTTTGCAGGTGCACAGAAGTCAAGAATTGAGGTTTAGGAACCTCCACCTAGACTGCAGAAGATGTATGGAAATGCCTGGATGTCCAGGCAGAAGTTTGCTTCAGGGGCAGGGCCCTCATGGAGAACCTCTGCTAGGGCAGTGCAGAAGGGAAATGTGGGAGTCAAACAGAGTCCCTACTGCAGCATCATCTACTGGAGCTGTGAGAAGAGGGCCACCGTCCTCCAGACCCCAGAATGGTGTATCTACTGAGAGCTTGCACCATGCACCTGGAAAAGTCACAGAAAATGCCAGCCTGTGAAGGCAGCTGGGAGGGAGACTGTACCCTGCAAAGCCACAGGGGCAGAGCTACCTGAGACCATGGGAACCCTCTTTTTGCATCAGCATGACCCAGATGAGAGAAATGGAGTAAAAGGAAATCATTTTGGAGCTTTAAGATCTGATTGCCTCACTGGATTTCAGACTTGCATGGGGCCTGTAGCCCCTTCGTTTTGGCCCATTTCGAATGGCTGTATTTACCCAATTCCTGTACCCACATTGTACCTAGGAAGTAATTAACTTGCTTTTGATTTTACAGGCTCATAGGCAGAAGGGACTTGCCTTATCTCAGATGAGATGTTGGACTGTGGACTTTTGAGTTAATGCTGAAATGAGTTATGACTCTAGGGTACTGTTAGCAAGGCATGATTGGTTTTGAAATGTGAGGACATGAGATTTTGGAGGGCCCAGGGGTAAAATAATATGGTTTGGCTGTGTCCCTACCTAAATCTTTTCTTGAATTCCCATGTGTTGTCAGAGGGATCCAGTGGGAGGTAATTGAATCATGGGGACAAGTCTTTCCCATGAGTTCTTATGACAGTAAGTCTCATGAGATCAGATGGTTTTATAAAGAGGAGCTCCCCTGCACAAGCTCTCTCTCTTTGCCTACTGCCATCCATTTAAGATGTGACTTGCTCTTCCTTGCCTTCCACCATGATTGTGAGGCTTCCCCAGCCATGTGGTACTATAAGTCCAATTAAAACTCTTTCTTTTGTAAATTAGCCGGTCTCGGGTATGTCTTTATCAGCAGCATGAAAATGGACTAACACACTGGGTTACTGCTTCTTCTAATTTCAACAAGTATAAGAACACAGAGTAATAACTAATCTCAAGGCATTCACTGACCGAGATGACAGACTATAAAAAGCTGGAGCTTTAAAACCATTTGATTAGTGCTGTCCATAGTTAGTTATGACAGAAGCAAATGTTGTATGCATCTCCTTTTTTTCTTCTACCACCCTCACTGTCTGACAGTAGCCAAACCAACTTACTGCAGAAGTCACAGTGATCTGTCACATCCTAAAGTGAAAGGGGTAGGAGGGTTGGAAACTCATCTTCCTCTCCCTAATATAATGTCAAAATCATCCAAAATTACTTATTGGCTCACTGTCATGGGGGATATTTAAAATGCTACTTTGGTAGATTCCCAAAGTATTACATCGCCTCTTGAAGTGACAACAGATTGGCAGAATAAAAGGTAAGTATAGAGTAGAAGTGAAAGTCCCACGTAGTTCATGTTTTGAGCTGTATTCTTTACCTAGGAAACCTCATACATCCCCCTGATTTAACTACCACCTATATGCTGATCACACCCAAATCTATCAATCAATGTAGACCTTTCCTCTAAGCTCCAGATTTATCATTCCAACTACTCAGTGAACATCTTTACCTGAATTTCCCTTAGGCAACTCAAACTAAATAGGTCTAAATTTGAACTTACTACCTTCTCCCAAACCCTGCTGTTTCTTCGTTCCCCATTAGCATCTACCTTCTCACCCAAACCAGAAACCTAAAAGCCATCTTTGACTTTTCCTTCATCTTTACTCCTAAATCTAATCAATCACAAGTGCTAACACTTTCCTCAGTCCTCTATAACCTACTGTTATTGCCAGGATCCGAATATCACTTGCTTGGACTATGACAGTGGCCTTCTAACTGATCTCTCTCCACCAGTCTTGGCCCCTTTAAATCTATTCTCTACACTTCTGCCAGGATGATCTTTCTCAAATTTAAATCTCATTGGGTCTCTTAAAACTCTTCATGGCTCTCCACTGCTTATAGTCAGCATGGTGTATAAAGCCCTTCAGGAGATTCAGCAGGCAGTCTATTTACCTCCCTGGTTTTCTCTCTCTTCCCTTCCACCTTGTTACTCCATTGCACTGTACATTCCAGCATTCATTAATTACTTGTAATTATAGCAATGCATCAAGTAGATTTTTGCATCCACACCTTTGCATGTCCTATGTCCTAGAATTATCTATACCTTCATCTCTATTTCTTCTGCCCCATGACTGCCTGCTGAACTCCTTCCTCCATATCATCTAAAATCCTACTTGTAGGTCATCTCCCCCAATTCTAGACAAATTTAATCACCTCCTTTTCTGTATTGCTTCCTCTATCGTAATACTTATCCTTTCCTATATTACTATGCATGTATGTAAAATGTAGAACTAGCATATCAAAACCCTTATACATTATTATAAATACTTATTTACAGTTCTGTCTCCCCTGGATTGTCACTCATGAAGGGCAGAGACCATCTGATATTCAATTTTATAAGCCTGATGCCTACCATAGCATCTGGCACACTTACACTCAATAAGTACTGGCTATTCTTAAAGATGATTCTAAAATTTATTCAACTACCTTCCCCAAAAATTGAGAGCCACTACACTCAAACTTGTGATTTATCCTGCAAAAATAACATAAACTGATAATACCAACATAAGTATATCTTTGTCATATAGTCACTCTGAAATTGGGATGGTTGAAATATCCTTTTTCTCTGTAAGTCTTGTTTTGGTGCTTTTAGAAATCCAAAGGTCTTCATTCAGCAGAAATTTTAAAAACTATTTATATAGCTCAAAATATCACAATTTCTTAGTACTATTAGATCCTTTCTGTGGGGAGGTTATATAGAAAGGCTATAACTAGCCAGTGGCATTGCTATAAGAGCTGTGAAACACAGACACACAGACACACACACACACACACACACGCACACAATTTACATACATGTCCTATTTACTCCCTCAAGGAGATAGGAATAAGATCTGTGTCTTTTGTATTTCTTTATTTTACTGCACCATTCTTCATACACTGTATGCTCAACAGATATGCAATCCCATCTTTAATAATAATGGTGAAGTTGACAGTGAGCCTGTAATAGTGGACAGAATACTAGACAGGACTAGTACCTCTGAAAAGCTGTGATGAAATGTAAAAAAGAAAAATCCCTCTCCACAGCCAAGCACCGTGGCTCACGCCTGTAATCCCAACCCTTTGGGAGGCCAAGGCAGGTGGATCACCTGAGGTCAGGAGTTCAAGACCAGCTCGGCCAACATGGCGAAACCCTGTCTCTACTAAAAACTACAAAAAACAAAAAATCCAGGTGTGGTGGTGCACTCTTGTAATCCCAGCTACTTGGGAGGCTGAGGCAAAATTGCTTGAACCCAGGAGGCGGAGGATGCAGTGACCCAAGATTGTGCCACTTTAATCCAGCATGTTTGATGGAGCGAGAATCCATTAAAAAAAAAAAAAAAAAAAGTCTCTCTCCTGACATGAGGAGGAAATAACAATTTTCAGGATCTATTACGTGTCAGATGCTGATCTGGATGCTTGTTGTGTTGTATCTAAATTATCATAAAATCTCAATGACATAGGATCATTATTGTTTCTATTTTACAGGTAAGGGAACTAACTCAGAATAATTTGCCTAAGAACACACATCTCATAAGTGGCAGAGTCAGCATCTGTACCAGGTGAAAAGCCTACATTCTCAACTAGTGTTCTACATTGCAAGTGTTTTGTATGCCACATTCTAAAGAAGAAACTTTAAAACCGATAACCAAAATGTTATACATCTATTCCCACTGATCTTCAATTACATAATAGAAGGAAAACTTTTTAAAATTATAGTTTAATAGTTTTGCAGAGTAAAAGCAGTGATTTCGAGTTCATGACTGCCCCCAGCCCAATCCAGTCTCTACTTTATATAAGCTGTGTTTTCTTACTTTACTTACTCCTTAGAACATCAGTTCTTGCATCTGTGAAATAAAGAAAATACTCACCATTTTACAGTGTGACTATGAAGATGATACATGTAAAATACTTTATAAAGATTTGATAAACACCAATGCTTGTAAATTAACAGCAATAAAAGCTAACAAAAAACCTGTGAAAACAAAGTATGCTTACAGAAGCCAGTAATCTTCCATCTTCCTTCATAGCAAGGTAACGGTTAGCACAAACTCCTTTGATAGACACAACTCCTCTCTCTTCTGCTTGAAGTTGCAGTTTGACTGTAACGGGAAAAAATTATCTTTGTAGCACCACAGAGGAAAAAGGCTTCTCTATAACATTTATGCAATATAAAGACAAAACACACCTGAGCAACAACTAATCCACTTTGGAGGACTGGTGAGGTTGGGAGTATGGGCGACAGGGAGCAGACGTCAGCTAAACTGTATGAGAGAGGATGAGGTGCGGAACTACTAGGGCACCAGTGCCTTGTCAGTCCCTTGTCACTCCTATGTCACAGGATGAACAGAGAAGGGGGACAGATGGAGAATTGTTTCTTTGGTTGGGCAATTAGCTTTCAATTGGCCCTGTTAACTGTTTACTTTTTTTAAGTGAACATACTTTAA
Source organism: Cacajao melanocephalus (assembly GCA_963573385.1). Classification (NCBI taxonomy): domain Eukaryota; kingdom Metazoa; phylum Chordata; class Mammalia; order Primates; family Pitheciidae; genus Cacajao; species Cacajao melanocephalus. The sequence continues at coordinate 2,977 of CAUYLG010056226.1, read as the reverse complement.
GGGTACATAAAAGTGTAAACCATGTGAGAATTCCCATGCTACTGCCTATGTTTAAACTCTAAAAGCTATTTGCCAATTCTTCACAAATAAAACACAATCTAATTGTTCACTGTTATAATTTGAGCTGTATTTCCTTGATGTCTATACATCTTATTTCTAGCTTCCTCTTTAATGAAATACAGATGCATTTAGCTTTCTACATGGGATTTTGGTGTCTATTTTTTTGTGTGCAAATATTTATCTAGTGGAAACACAAAATGCTTATACTTAATTTGCTTATACAACAAATGACTTTCATAAAATAAGTGTGAGGACAGATTTTCATAAAATAAGATCCTGACAAAGATGACTTGTCATACTAACAATATTAAGCAGATTATAGAAAAACAAAACGATATTACTATTACTTGATTATGATAATATAATATGGACAAATAATTACCTAATTAACTGAAATAAAAATAAAGATTATTTTGCTATTCAGAGGCAGCATTTTCCTGCCTAGAGCAACATTCCTCCAAATGTATTTTGGCTAACAGATGTTACATAAAAAACAGGTTGTGGGATCAAATAATTTAGGAAAATCTTAGTTAAGCCAAGTTAACTCTTTATTATCAAACTTTTCAGAACTCTGCCTATCATAAGATAAGTAAGATAAATGTTTGTCCAACCTATTTTCATAGGTCATCCTATATCCTGTGGATATGTTTAGGATATTCTTGAGAGCAACAGAAAAAAAATACAGTTTTAGAAATCGTCATATTATCATTTGAATAACATTGGAAATATATAATAAACATAATTTCCCAGGTAAGTTTCTAGATAGCTAGAAAAACAGCATGAAAAAGCAACTTTTGAAAGTTTCTGAAATAATTATTAACTTCGTTAGATATCATTGTGTCATAATAATTATGTTTTAAAATTTTTCCTATCAAGACAGCAACAGACAAGCAAAATGAAACATAATATCTGGGATTAGCTTTAAAATAATCTGGCAATAAATAAATAAATTTTTAATAAAGTGGATAGGATAAGACTTATGTTAATAGTTATTAGAAGCACAGGATTCCATTATTCTAATCTTACTACTTTTATGAATGTTTAAGAATTTACAATTAAAAAACACACAATCTTAGAATTTTATCGAGCATTTCACGTCTGAGTATCCTCTGCGTGTCAGTCACCCCTGGATTCCAGAAAGCAGTGCATCAGTTAAGCCTGCAGTTACCCAGGTGAAATTTTTCTATAAAATCTTAAAAGATAATACAAAGTAAAAGGAATGTAATGAAGACAAGAAACCCAAAGAAGAGTACCTAGTCTTTTTTACATTATTATTGGAAAATGCAGAAAATAAGCTTTGTTTTTAACAAACATAACCAAAATTATCTTGAGTATGAGCAAATCATTGTATACAGCTCTAAAGTAATTTAGATAAGCCATTTTAATGAAGATTGCATTTGCAGCTCACTTTAACTCATAAGGCTGTACAAAGGTCCATGAGGCAAGGCTGCATAATCAATCGCTATACTTTCTTTTTGTCCCTTATCAATAAACTCTAGCCCAGCTCTAGCCCGTCATCTTATAAATGTATATTATTGCTCATAAGGGTGATTATAAATATTCATGTATGGCCAGATCAGTACTAGTGCCTCAAATAACCAAAGTAAATATCATTCATTTACTCATTAACCTTTTGTAGACCTCAACTATTCCACATTCAGGGACTGTCATTCATTATACCACTAAGCAAATAATAATTAAATGTAGATTTTTGCAAAGCATTTCCATTGACATACAATATTTAAAATATAAGCTTTAAAAATAACCAAAGCCTACAACAAGAAGTTGCATAAGTCACAAAATCATAGATTTTCTATAAAAACTATCTGAGCTGAGATGCACAGAAAAAACTAAATAAACTAAATTCAAAATACAGATGATCTCTTCACAAAAAAGAGATGCATAGCTGCTTCATCTCTGATAGGAGAAGGAATAAACTTGCCAAAAAATGGAACTATGAAGAAACCGGCTGAATTTTTAAGAAACTTTTATTAGTTGCTAATGTGAGGAATTAGAATTCTGAAGAGCCCTGATCAAAGAGTAACTCCATATTCACCTGCCAGTTCTTTCCTATGTAGCTTCCACCCAGTGCACAAGTACCACAAACCAAAGGCTAGGAACAGAACAGAAGGGCTGAGAGATCCTCTCTAAGTACCCTGGGCCTTTGCAGAATGCAAGGCAGCGGTCCATGAAGGCTGGGAAAAGGACAAAGGGTTGAAAGTGATCCTTCTGAGAAGCACTGAGCCTTCACCAAATGCAAAGCTAAGGACCAGCAGGATAAATAGAGATCTTCCAAGACATGGAAAGCCAGGAGTAGAGTTCAAGAGCAAGGTTAACTCCCCACCAACCCAAACATTTGGCAGCTGAATTATAAAGGCAAATGGAATATTTCAAAACTACTCAATTAGCCCAAGAAGGCAGAAAAGGAAAAAAAACAGAAGGTAAAGGACAGATAGGATAATTAGAAAAACAGTAAAATGTGTGAATTTGATCCTGTCATCACGCTGCTATTTGGTTATTATGCATACTAGCTGATGCAGTTTCTTCATAGTGTCATTGGTCTTTATATTTTGGTGTGTTTTTACAGTGGTTGGTGCCGGCTGGCTTTTCCTTTCCATATTTAGTGCTGCTTTCAGGAGCTCTTGTAAGGCAAGCTTGGTGGTGACGAAATCCCTCAGCATTTACTTGTCTGGAAAGCATTTTATTTCTCCTTCACTTATAAAGCTTAGTTTGGCTGGATATGAAATTCTGGGTTGAAAATTTTTTTCTTGAAGAATGTTGAGTATTGGCCCCCAATCTATTCTGGCTTGTAGAGTTTCTCCTGAGAGGTCTGCTGTTAATCCGATGGGCTTCCCTTTGTAGGTGACCTGGCCTTTCTGGCTGCCCTTAACAGTTTTTCCTTCATTTCAACCTTGAA